>JAVKPL010005202.1:0-42500 GCA_032173675.1 Gastrolobium villosum | reverse complement strand
CCCATTCCATTCGTAATCAGACAGAATTAATTGAAAGCACCGTAGAATTTAGTGTACCTAGAACCTGGTACCAAACTTAATGCTAGAACCAACATTTTGGTCGGATGGCAAATTCTCAGGTTCTGGAATGTTTCAGCTTATGAGTTACAAAGTTGTAACAAAAATCGTAAGTATTTTTGACAAATTTATGCAATTCTAGCTTAGCTAATTCATACCTAATTTAAAACTAAGTCAAATGGTTGTACCAAGATGAATGCTCATTCGAGCTATCAAAAGAGGCAATTGTAATGCAAAGTGATAATAATATTATTAACCACAAAAAGTTCACATCAAAACTTAATAAAGGGGGTGTTGTACTTGTACGAAACCACATGGTAATTAAGAAAATGAAAAGCTGTAACAAGTAAGAACTAATAGCAAGGAAGTTGGAAAGCAAATTTGTTGCCATCATCTATGGATGGAAAGCCTTAGCCAAACCAAAAGCAGCAGCAGAGGCAATGGCACCAATAAGAACAGTTTCCAAAGCACTCTTGAAAGGTTTATTGCCTGTGAAGTATCCCTTAGCATAGCCAAAGAAGAGCAATGCAATCAAGGTAACCACGACTGAAAACACAACTGCCTCTGCTGCCTTTGGAATGAATATGTAAGGAACCAGAGGAACAATCCCACCCAATATGTAAGCAATTGCAATTGTCATTGCACTATGCAATGCTCTCCTTGGATCCGGCTTCTCCAGTCCCAGCTCAAATCTGCAGAGCCATGTTAGCAATTAGTTAATTTGTTCAAAATTAACATTTCTAAGATCACCTAGAAGGATACATGTAGAAACAATAAACAGGTGGATGTATACAAAATTCGTGTATGTTTCAAAATTTATTTGTTTGATTATTTGTCCAAGTTCTTTTTCAACTCTGCTGTTGAATATGCAATATTTTTCTATTTTCGGGTTGGAAAAAAGGTTAATCATTTTAAAGAAAATAATTTTATGTCATTTTAAATTCTAATCGTTGATTTTCGGGTTGATTTTTGTCCATAGGACAAAGTTATATCTTTTTTTTTTTAAAAGAAACGTTTATCTCTTTGGAGTTTTATGAGAAATTGCAATTTAGAAGAAACTCGTACTAATATTTTCCAATTTCAAAATATATAAACACGATTATTTGAAAAGGATAATTTTACACATAAAGTCGGGACATTGACCATTCTGCCACTTTTTTGAATATAATATAATATACCTGAATGCCATAGAGTAGAATTTTTTTTTCCAAACTACCATAGTACCATAGTCGCTGAGGTAGTCAGCTACCATGAACGGGATACATGTCACGTCCCCAGTGGCTGGACATGCAACTCATTCAACTCGAAGTAGCTGAGATAGTCAGCTACTTTGGTGCAATTAGACCTTCCAACCACTGGGAACATGACACGTGTCCTGTCCATAGTAGATGACTATCTCAGCGACTATGGTACCATGGTAATTTGAAATTTTTTTTGAATCCGTGGCATTCAGGCCTATTATATTCAAAAAGGGGCAGGTCAATGCCCCATAAAGTCAATGTAAAATAACAAATTTTGAGAATTAATTCAATTTATATATAAAAATATTTGTTTAATGATAATAAAACAAGATTTTTATTTTGAAATGTTTCTTCTTATTTTGATTGTGTATTTAGAAATTTGCTCAAATTTGAGCAGATTTGTAACAAATCAAATCAAATCAAATTAATTATCTTTTAATCACATACCAAAAAAAATTGTCTTTTAATGATTTTAAACATAGTGATGGTGCTGTGATATTTTATCAAATAAAAAAATCATAACTAAATACTCATCATTGAATGCATTATTATATTCTACTTCTGAATTTTTTGTTTTTTATTTTAATACAAACTTCTGAATTTTTTTACAGTTATAAAATTGTGCAAATTATGGTTACGGAAGTATAATAGTATAATGTAAAATTTAAGGGATATGTTATATTTATAAATATTTTATTAATAAATTACATTATATTTATTGAATGAATCTCTTGAGTGAAATTTTATCAATTTATAAAAAAAATTGTCAATATAACATCTTCGAAATTTAATTCATTTTAAAGATATAATTAGGATTATAAAGTATATTTTTTTATAAAAAAAATTGATCGTACTTTACATGTGTCGTCCAAACAAGTTGGATAATAAAACAAAGCCAGAAAAAGATACCCCTGTGCAGTGTCCCTTATGACGTGTCCCTTTTCCCTTTTCCCTCTCCAGGCCAAGTAGAATATGGCAGCTGATTGGAAATTGGAAGTTGGAACCCTCAAATTGTCGCACATGACCAAATTTTGGACCCCATAGGCCATAACCATCAATGAAAAAGCTAAAACCTACTTTGCACCCACAAACAGAAAAATGGCTTGCTATCGCTTTGGTTAGTACCACACTTCAACTTGTCAACAAATTCTTGTTATGTGGGGTCAGTGTGACAATTCAACTCCCCCACACCGAGAAGATTTTTTGTGGGACGGGACCGTGTAGTCCCTCCCAAAAATGGAAGAAAAATAAAAGGAATAAAGGGAAAAAATCAAAAAAAAATGGTAAAAAATGAAAGAAAAATTTTCATGTATAAAAAAGGGACTACTGAATAAATGGTGGGCTTGAAATATGTTAACTTTTTCTTTTCCCATACCACATTTCCCATATATAGAATTCAAGTTTTACCCGTACCACATTCCCTATAAGATTATCTACCGTTATTCAAAAATTCTCATCCTACACTCATAATAAATTCTTTTATATCATTTAAGAGTCTTTATATGAAAAAAGATTAATGACTCTGATTTATAAACCTTACCTGAGAGACATTAGATCAAAGAAGATCATCTCTCAGATGAAATGTCAAACTTCAAATTTGACGACACCGATGTTGTAGGAGGAAAATTGATTGTGTTATGTTATAGAGATTCATTTTGCGTGCCAGAATTTTTTTGACGCGGGCCCCACAAAATGTAAAATGTTGTGTGTAGAAAAAATTTTGGTGGTCATGTTAAATGATAGATAATAAACCCTGTATATATATATATTATATATGTATGGAAAACTTTCGACAAAAAAACCATCTAACAAGATTTTCTTGTTTGGAGAATGAAACTTACTTCATCATGAAATCAAGCCATGCTTGAGGCTTCCTTCTAAGGGCATTCACCACAGGTGCATATTCATGTGCCTCTATCCCATATTGAGCCAGTATTTCTGCTACCTCAGCCGCTTCTGGATTTTTTTTTTTTTTTTTCACAAAACATATTTATAAACACACGGAAAATGAAAGCCTTAAATTTAAAAAAATAATAATAATATAAAAAATTTAGAAAAATGAAAAATAATTTTTTTAAAAAAATAGTGCAGACCAGTATCTGGTACGGCAATGATTTCTTCTTGCTCCCTTTTCAATTCCCTCTTGTAATGATCAGCTTCGCTTTTCGCCGCCAGATACCTGCACCCATTTGGTTCATAAGAAAATTTAAAAAAAAAAATTCCTAGAAAAATGATACAATAAAATATACGAAGAAAAATTAAATATTATGAAGAGTTTGTTTAAAAGTACCCGCCGAGGCCCATGGAGATGGCTCCGGCGGCGACTTCGGCTATGCCGGCGGTGAGGACAATGGAGGAGGTGGCATTGGCGCCGGAGAGACCGGCGGCGAGGGCAAAGGGGACGGTGAGCCCGTCGGAGACGCCGATGATTATGTCACGGACGATCTCGCCGGCGGTGAAATGGTTCTCGGTGTGGTGGTTAAGAAGAGTCTGTTTCTCTGGTTCCAGGCTTAGTCTGTGTTCGGCGTCAGCCATTTGTGAAAGCCTCAATTGGTGTTTGAATGTGTGAATTTGACCTTGCACATAAATACACACACACACTAGGGTATAGTGAATCGTCACTTCCGTTCTCTTTACGGCTTTTAATTAAATTACATTTTATCAATCCCTTTAAATTATTTTTTTATTCAAGGTGCGTGTGCCGGCCACATACCTAAAAGTAATAACCTAAGTTTTAAGAGGGGTTCAGTCAGAGTGATATAATAAAAAAAAAATTGTACGAAAATTGAATGGTAAATGTTAGGGGAAAATTTTCTTGTATCATAGGAAATTTTTTCCAATGATACAAGAAAATGTATTTTTTAAAAGAGAAAAATATTTATTATTTTAAATGATATAAAATTATGTCATTTTAAAATTTAAATAAATATGAAATAATATTTTTTATTTAAAATTTAAATTAAAAAAATCACTTACTTTCTTCCCATGATTTCATTTCTTGGATGTATCTCTCTTATCACATAATTTATGTCTTTAAAAGGACAAACATTAAACTCTTTTTAAAATAATTGACAACGTTGTAAAAAATAATAATTTATATTTAGTGAATCGTGTATTAGTTTATGGGTTCGTTTTTTTACGGTCAATGTAGATAATTTATCTATAGTTAACTCAAAACGACGTCGTTTTGAGGTGGAAATCAAGATATTTTTGTAATTATAATTTATTTTAGAGTATAATAGTTTTTTTCATTATAATTTTTTAATTTCTCAACTTAAAATAATATCATTTTTTTGAGAGCGAATGTGAATAACTTATCTACACTGTAGAAACATTAAAACTTTAGTTTATTCTATATAAAAAAACTTTTGTTTATTATTGATTTTATTCCTATTTTGAAATTATTTTTTGCAAAATGTTTTTCAGTTATTATAGAAACATCATAACAACTGATTATTGTACTTATAAATTATAAATGTTCTTTCAACATTTGAGTAGCAACATTAAATTGAGATATTATGTTCAATTTAATACACAGTGACGGTTTTATTTGGTGCTTAAAACATAGTAATAATTTAAATTATGACATTAGAGATTTACTATATTCAATTGTGATAGACTATTCAAGTTCCAACTATTTTTTTTATATACAAATGAGAATTAAAACTTAACTTAATATAAATTATCTAAATCTCTCAATTTTAAACCAAACCTAATGGTTTAAGTTACTACTATCTTTGTTAAAATATGGTAGTGTTTTGATTTTACACTATACTACTAGAGACATGTAAAGAAAAAGTGCTGTGGGTACAGCCTATTGGCTAGTGGATGGTCCGTGATCCATACTTGGATAGTTGGATCTCTCAAAAGTCAAAACAATGAGCAAGACGAATCAGAGTAAAAAAGACAAAGGTTATCTTGATTTCTGTTTTGAAGAACAGTTTTTAAATTTTAAAAGAATTTTATTAATCTCATATTAAATAAGATAAGTTATCTCATGTCATAGAGATAAATTTATGGGCTCCACCATCTGAAAAATAAAAATAAAATAAAAAAAGTGGAACAATTATCGAAGAATGTGTAATAGAGAAATTTATCAGATATAACATAAAAATAGTTTTTCCTATTTTAAAAACAATAAAACAAAAAAGTCTTGTTTGGAAAGATTCTTTTCATGCTATTTGTTTGTATCTGTTTTTTTTGTTTTAGAAAGTGAAAAAGCAAAACAACTACATGATATTTCCCAAAGTTGTTTATCTGGTTTCTTGTTTTTGTGGTAACGTTCCCGTAGATAAGGAAATTTATTTTCACCAAAAAAATAAGGAAATTTATTAATGGTATTTTCATAATTAAATTGATTTTTTTTTAAATTATTTTGCGATGCCAATTTTATAAATATGAGTATTTATTAATGGCATTTTTGTAAATAATTATAACTTTTTTATAACTATATTCAAACAATTATTTTTGTTTTTTTTTTTTTTTTTTTTTTTTATTTTTTTATTTTCAATTTTCAAAATTTATCCTGAAAAAACAAAAAAAAAAAAAAAAACAAAAAACAAAAACACATTCAATGATGCCCAAAGTATCTCTATGACTAAACAATGAGCAAGACGAATCAGAGTAAATTACATAGCCAAAAAACCAGTGTTGAAAATAAGCTAAACTTGTATATATTTTTTTTAAAAAAGAAGAAGAAAAGAAGCTAAAACAGTTACGTTTGAGTGTTTAACAATTTAATGAAATGGAATTTTTTTACTCATTACGTAAATGGGTCGAGATGTAAATAATTGGCATAAGATTATAGATTCCAATTTTAATGATTAGTGTTGATTAGTTCTTCAAATAATTCTATAAGATTCGAACTTAAAATCAATATTTATTTATTTTATTTTTCGGTAAATTTTAATTTTATTTTTATTTTTTTGATATCCAATGTTATTTTCTATTATAATAGAAAGTGTTAGAATTATTTTTAAATTTTTTTGTATTTCTATTCACTATTGATTTTATTCCTTTTGTAAATTATTATTTACAAAATATTTTTCTATTAATATAAAATCATCATAAAAAATTATTATATTATAAATTCTAAATACACTTTAATTAAACATTTAAATAACAACGTCAAATTAAAATATTATGTTCAATTTAACATGAAATAATGATTTTATTAAAATTCATTATTTTTATTCATTTAAATTTACATTGAATAATACCTACATTGAATAACTAGTATTTAACATGCAGTTAAAAATAGGTTTATGCATAATTACCAAAAAAAAAAAAAAGGTTTATGCATATTTAACAAGGGTTTCGATTTACGCATTGAAAATTCTCTACATTGAACACATCTCAGTGGGGTCCATATCTATTAAAAAATAAAAAGTAAAAGAAAATATTGCACGAAAATCGATGCATAATTACCAAAAAAACTTTCCTACGACATGAAAAAAAATGTTTTCCCATTTAACAAACGTAGTCTATGTATATACTTTGGCTTGGCTCGCAAACTCAAAAGGTTGTCAAGACCAACTAATAGAATATTAAAATTGTGCTTACCAAAAAAATAAAAAAACGAATATTAAAATTGTTAAATTTCTCTTTTATTAGCCCACTAAAATGTCATTTTCAAAAATACATGAACTCATTCTAAGCAACAACTATTTTGATTTTTTTTTAATATAAGTGATTTAAGCCTTTAAATAAAAGGGACACTTACAAACTTTTGAAATTACACTTTTTTTAATATAAGTTTGTAAGAGTTCGTAAACAAAAAAGTTTGTAAATATAACCTGCTCCTAAATAAAATTCAAATAAATTATTTAAAAGATAACATTTTACACTTTAATAATAAAAGCAAAATATAAAAATATAGTTCAACCTAAATAATTTGCAACCTGCATAAAATTAGGTGGAGCTAAAAATTTATTATTTCAAATTAAATTTGATCCACTTTCTGGCCCAACACAAATCTAGTTTAGCTTGCGGGTTTGTATGAGTGTTCAATGAAGTGGTATATTTTACCCTTCAAGTGATACATACTTGATTCTTTAGAACCACACTCAATTCATATATCATTTTTAAAATCTTTCAAAATAAATTTAATTATGATGTGCACAAAAATAAGAGTGTATTCACACTTGATTTAACATATGAAAAAGATATAGAAAAATAGTGTATAAAAACAAGATCTCTTTATCAAAAGACCAAGTATCAGCATGAAATCAAGTTAGCCAAACAAAGTGATAAAAAGGAAGCTATAAAGTATAAGAAAAATTCAATAATAATATTTGTATATTTTTTTAATATTATATCTGCCCCACTTCCTTATATAATGAAAAAAAAAATACACATTCAAATATGGACATTTGATTACCGTCCCGCACTGATCGAAGTTGTCTTTTTTTTTTAGCGAGGATATTCTTATTACCAAATTTTTTTACTACTAACTTACTACCTATCTAATCACCATTAAATCAAAGAGAGAGAGTGTTAAAAAAAATTTGAAAAAAGAAGAAAATATTTATCAAATGGTAATTAGATAGGTTATAAATTGGTAGTTAAAAATTTTGGTGGTAAGAACATCTTCTTCAAATATTTTTGAATGGACACTACTTTATATAATTCCATAGTAATAAGTACACTATATCATCGTTGTTTTAACATGCTAAGATATATGTCGTAGAGTGCAAAGCCAATTATCAAAAGCAGCTACTCTGTCTGTTAAGTTCAAGACTCAAATATTAGTAGCCAGTTCACAACCACAACCCTTACATCGATCAGAGGAAATCAGTACTACTAATTAGAATTTCTTAAAAAAATTTACACTTATAAATCCATTTAGCATCAAAGACCACCAGCTGCATCCTACGATAGGGCAAGCTTAATCAAATCTAGAAAATTATTACAATATACATAAGGCAATAGTATTAGGAAGCTACTACATATATAATTAATACAATGACCAGATTAACACAGAGCTATATGTATCCTTGAGGATCCTAAACCGTGCATCATCTGCAATGTTACTTTGAGAACCTGGATCAAGTTCTTGACTATTGGTGAGATGAAATTCGAAGACTTCCTCTTTGGATCAACTAAGATTTACTTCTTCAATATTTGGGAACTGAGAGAGGTATATGAATCAGCTTCAGAGAACGACTCAAGTCAAGCTTTTTCAAATTCGGTAAATGCTGGCACAAAAAGTACATGATTAGCTAACAAAATGAATTTTTATTTATTTTTTATTTTTTTGAATTTCACCCAATATTACGCAAAAGATATTTTATTCTTTAAAACACAAAGAACTGACGTATAAAGAATATTTAATCTCACATTACATTATAAATATATAATTAAAAATGAACAATTTATGCATAAAAAAGGTGAATTGATTATTATGTTTTGGGAAGGAATCAACATTTAACGGTGTAATAGTGAGATTTTTTATAATCAATTATTAATTGTTGATTCTACTAGCATATAATGATTCTAATTTATTAACAAAAAAAAAAATTCAAATTGACGGTTGATCTCTTGTTTATATTTTACTTAATAAACAAAAATATATATCCTTGATCGATTAAGAAACAGTCATTCATTGTAAGTAAATAATCACGCACGAACTAGAAACAATTGTCACATGGTTCTTTACAATTTTATGCATCTTTACAAACAGAATTTTAAGTTTGTTGGCCTCAATATAATTAAAACAATTATAACAAGAACGCCCTCAAATTTGGTCCTCCAAAGATTAGGGTGTAACCACGTTAGCACTCCAAATATATTTGTCATCATATTAATTCCTCAAAGATTAAAGTGTCACTATCTTAATCTTCTAAAAGATATTTTCACTAAATTAATTTAACATAAGGAGGACTAAAGTGGCGACATTAAAAGGAAGATTTTGGTAACAATTTTGTATCTTTAAGGGAGGGACGGGAATCTTTAGAGGAGGACTAATGATAATATATTCAATGAGAAAGTTCTTTGAGGAAGACGTGGTTACGCTTTAATATTTGGAAAATCAAATTAAGGGATTTTTATTATAAAAAGTTTGCAATACCTGATCTCTCTCCCAAAGTTGTTCAAGACGACCCTCACGCATGTCAAGTTTAACAAGATTTTCTGCGGAAAAATCCGGCGGCAAAGATCTTTGAGGGAAACAATCCCAACGTAGAAATCTTAAATCATCTGGAAAACTTTCAAGAAATGATCGAATGTTCACTTTTGAGGCTGTATATACTCTAGACATAAAGAACTGAAGCACTCTCAATTTATCCATCATTTTGAAAGTTTGAGGATCCAGTTGAACTTCTTTGATTTGACACACGTCAAGGAATATACATTGTACTGCAAAGCATTTTGCAATAGGTGATAAATAAAAGTTCATTTAATAACCGCAAAGCATTTTGCAATAGGTGATAAAGTAAATCCATGTGACTGTGGGAAATATTTTAGTACCACTAAATTTTTTGTGTTTCATGTCACAATATTAATTTTTTTTTTTATCCCTATTAATTTTCATCTATTTTAATTTTATCTTCCTATTTACATTAAGGGCTAAAAAATGATAGTCCCGGTTCATATTAAATAATCTCGTAATTGTGAGTCTTAATTAACTCTTAGCAAGTAAGATTTTATTAGGGAGTGAAGAAAGCAAAAATGAGACCGGAATATTTAGTGTTTTACCTTGTTCTTTCTTAAAACATGATAAATATCCTCATGATTCCATAATCGACTGCGTTTCCCAGGATCTTCCACACATTGTTGATGAACAATTTCTTGTCCCATTTCCTGTATCAAATCATGCATCACAATTTTACCTTTCAAAACAGATATAAGGCCTCGATCAATGAGAACTCTCATTCCAATGGCAGCAGAGAAACCACAGCTATCTAGTGTTTGTTTCACAATATTCATGTCATGTCCTCTATAGAAGCAAGCTATGTCAAGAAATATTTCCTTCTGTTCATCATCAAGCCCATCATAACTTAATTTCAACACATTAAATATTTTAGGATCGGGAAGCTTTTCCAGCTTTTCCAATGCACTTTCCCATTCTTCCTTTGTTCTACCATAAAGCAATAAGCCCAAAACTCTGAGAGCTAATGGAATCCCTTTAGCATAATTCAGTACCTTTTGTGACAACCACATGTAATGTTCAGTTGGATAGTTTTGTTTAAAGGCATTTAAACTGAAGAGTTGTAGAGAGTCTTGAGAACCCATCTCCTTAACCTCATATATTTCATCAGCTTTGGCATTCTTAAGCACTTGCATGTCTCTACTAGTGAGAACGATTCTACTGCCCTGGCCGAAGCTACCATGCCCTGCAATTAAATCATTAAGTTGACCCGAATTGTTCACATTATCAAGAATGAGGAGAACCTTATCCCGATTAAGCCATTCCTCTAAGTATTTTCTTTGTACATGGTGTATTCCATTTCTTTCTATTTTTTCCTGAACATTTTCAACAAAGCATCTGCAACTGAATTGGGTTGCTAGTTTATGATATATTGCACCAGCAATTGTTGTCTTTCCTATTCCTCCCATGCCCCAAATTCCGATGATCCGAACAGCTGTTGACTCAACATGCAAAATGGACTGGATCTGTGCAATGTGCTTGTGAATTCCAGTCAGTCCTTGGTAGTCAATCATGGAAGAACGTTTCAATCTTCCCAAAATGTCTTCTGCAATTTCTTCAATGAGCTTGTATTCAGGGCTGGTACATATTAAATTAAGAAACTAGAGCATTAGTCTTGAACCAAAAAAAAAAAAGGCAAACAAGAAGTTATAAGAATGAACCTGATGGTACTATAAACATGCGAGTTCTAGACTAGTAGTACTAGAGCAATATCGACAATTGTACCCAAAAAAATGAGTAATATCAAGAAATGGTAGGCACACGTGCAGATTTTTGTGAATCAGAGCCTCTTTGGATCTTCTTATTTTTAAGCTAGAAGCTACTTGCTACTTATAAGATAAAGCTAACAAAAAAAAAAAGAGCTTAAAAAAAGAAGCTGAAAGCTGTTTGAAAAGTATATAAAAAATTTAGCTTAAACATTACTTAAAAACACGTATTCCAAGAAAATTATCTCTCTCTTCATCTTTATCGGTGTTCGTTTTTTTTAAAAGCACACAATTCAAGAAAAATAGATAAGAGCTTAAAAAAAACTCCTCCCAGACGCTTTTAGTTTTCAGCTTTTTTCTTCATTATAAAAGCACCTGTTTGGCCAACTTATACTCATAAGTAGCTTGTAACTTAAAAAAGAGAGGATCCAAACATGCGCTCAATCTCATGAAATATCGCAAAAGAGCATGTTTATTATTAATCAACTTACCTATTATTTTTTGAATCCCAGCCCGATAGTCCAGCTGCTTCTGTGAGAGCATCCTTCCACCTCTGCACTAATTGGTGGTTGGGTCGTAGGTCATGCTCAACAAACGCATCTGCATAACTCCCTCTTTGTTTCCTAACATCTGATGGGTTCACGTTATAGAAAACAGGTATCACAACCCTTCCATATCGCTCCTTGCATTCGAGTATCTTTGTGAGTTCATCCAAACACCACGTGGAAGAAGCATAGTGTTGGGAGAAAATGATGACATAAATGTTTGATTCTTCAATTGCTTGGTGAAGGGATGATGAAATCTCATCTCCTCTAACAAGGCTGTTATCAATAAAAGTCTTAATATTTTTACGACACAATGCATCATAAAGATAATTAGTGAAACCTTCGCGTGTGTCTTCCCCTCGGAAGCTGAGGAACACATCATATTTTGGAGGAGGAGACACCGCAACAGAAGAACTCGCCGACATTGGAACCAATTTTCTATCGGCCAAGGTACCTCTTACTTAGATCTTTCGCATGTAGATATATAAACTCGTTCAATCCTGAAAATTATATATATATACACAGATGTATTTTTTTATTTAATTTTTTTATAATTCTTGCTCTGGGCTTTAGCCAGTGCAGCTCTTAACCTGTGAAGGGTAGTAGTTGTGGTTGACTTTCAGTGGGTTTACCAAACGCGTTTTCTTTGTCAGATCCTCAGCATATGCGTCAGAATATAAAGATCAAATAAAGTAAATAAAGATTGAAAGAGAAGAAAATGAAGGAAGACATCATGTGAGGATTTAATAGCACCACCACAGTCCACATGGGATGCATTCAGTATAATATTCGTTAGAATTTCGTGAGTCTGAATAAGAGGTGTAACTTTATGGCCTTTAGACAATTCTACACTGATAAGCACATTACGGCAATTATAGTTTTGAAATATATTGTTTTTAACAAACAGAATGTCATTTATTATGAAAAAACCATAACAAGACCTTCATTTGTGTGTAACACTCAGATGATCATGTCAATATACATAGGCCAAGCTTATTCAAATATAGAAAGTTATTACAATATACAGAAGGTATTAGGGATCTCTGCAACGGTCATCCTCCCCCTCTGCTTCTGTTTCCTTGCTATGGATTGTGCAGCTTTGCTCCCACTGGGTTCTTCAATGTCATTATTTCAGAATTTTTGAAAGTTGGAACAGTCACCAGCATAAGCATTATCATCTTTTTCTTTCATATGAAGAGGGCATATTCCACACTCTTTTACCTTAAATGTTGGTCTATAATTCGTCCAAGAGCGTCCAACATCATACTTGCAGATCTCGAAAGTGAAGTTGTGGGCATGAGAGAGCAAAGTTTGGCTGATGCTTGAAGAATCAAAGTAATATTTCCACAAGAATGTGTGATCATGGACAATAAATCTCTGTCGACCCTTCCATTTGAGATAGTATCTTAGCTGATCATTGCTAGGGACAATGTGTATGCCATCATCTGATTCAAATGTGAATCTGTAGCTAAAAACACTATATTTACTTTCTTCATCATCCATACCTTCAAGTCCCAAAACGACACATAGAGCGAAACCAATGAACGTATTATCATTGCACCAATTTAGAGAATCTATATTCATAGTTACTGAGTGTCCCTTGCAACGATAAGGGAACCAATGAGGAACTGCACCCCCTGGAAAACAATAGAACACAGACCTATATGCATCCTGGAGGATCCTAAGCCATGCATCAGCCGCAAGGTTACTTTGAGCACTTGGATCCAGTTCTTGACTATTGGTGAGATGAAATTTGAAGACTTCCTCTTTGGAATCTGATGAGATATTAAACCTTGAACTTGACACGCTCCTAATGGATGGGCAGTCAAATGCCAACAAGTGTTTCAGAAACGGTGGAAGCTCTGGGATACATTCAAGCCTTTTGCAATCACTTACATCAAGTGATTTCAAGCTCGAAAGATGAGCAATACTCTCAGGAAGGTTAACAATACCACTTTCACGCAGTGACAATTCTCTTAACAATGACAATCGGCCAATGTCACTTGGGATTTTGGATAATTTGTCACATCCTGAAAAATCAAGCTCAGAGAGAAGTGTTACATTACCAATGCTGTTTGGAAGAAACTCCAAATCCCTGCACAAGTTCAGCCGCAAGGTTTGAAGCCCAACCAAATACTCCAATGATGAAGGTATCTCTTTAATTGCTGTTTTTATGAAGCGAAGGTGTGCAAAACTTTCAGCAGCCTCCAAGATCTCTGGGAAGGTCCTCAGCATTGAGCAACCATGCAAATCAAGTTTTGTCAACTTCAACTTGAAAATGCTGTTGGGAAGAGTTTCAAGTGATTCACAATGAGTAAGGTGTAACATGCAGAGTTTGCTGAGACTTCCAATTGAAGGTGGAATAAACTGAAGTCGTTGGCACCAGCGCAAGCTCAACTCTTCAAGCCCGACCAAATGGTGCAATGACAAAGGTAGTTCTTTTATTGCTGTTTCGTCTAAGATGAGCACCATTAAATTTTCCATAGTCTCCTCTATTTCAGGGAACTTCTCCAAATTTGAGCAACCTTGGAGATATAGTCTTCTTAGAAATTTCAACTTTAAAAGGTCAATTGGAAGACTTGTGAGGGATTCACAGTATGAGAGATCTAACCAACAAAGCTCGTTGAGACTTGGAAATAATGAGGGCGAACCTTCTCTCAACATTTTCAAATTCAGTAAGTGTATATTATCCTTCGGTTCTTCATCTAAGTCAGCATAATCCACGGGCTCAAAGGTATCTGAGAATTTCTCAAATATAGAACTTGGTCCTGTAACTCTAAAACAACGAAATATTTCCCCTGGCAAACTGTTGCTGAATATACTTTCTAATGATATACTACGAGAACAACTGGATAACTGAGCCCCCATGTTCATGCTACTGATTGAAAACATCTCAATGTTGAAACAACCATAGAGAACTATTAATCCAGAAGATTTTGAAAGAATATTGCTAGGAAGATTTAAACTCCTGAGCTCAACACAACCATTTAACCACAAACAGTTGAGCTTGCTGAGAAAACTTGAGGAGAAAACTCGAACCAAGCTTCTACAGTGACTAAGAATTACTTCTTCAATATTTGGGAACTGAGAGAGGTCTGGTATTTGAATCAGCTTCCGAGAACCACTTAAGTCAAGTTTTTTCAAATTTGGTAAATGCTGGCACACAAAAAAAAGTAAATGAATAATTAAATAACAAAAGAAAAGTTCGTGAACTTCACCTAATCATACATGTATAGATAAAGCTCATCCATCACTAAAATAAAAGGAAACTAACTTAGAGCTTGCAATACCTGATCTCTCTCCCAAAGTTGTTCAAGTTGGCAGTCACGCATATCAAGTTCAACAAGATTTTCTGGGCGAAAAACCAGTGGCAATGATCTTTGAGGGAAGCCATCCCAACAAAGAAATCGTAAACCACTAGGAAGACTCTCAAGAAATGCAGGAATGTGCACTTTTGAGTCTTCAGTTGATTTAAACTTATAGAACTGTAGCAGTCTCAGATTATCCATCATTTTGAAGGCTTCTGCATGTAGTTGAACTTCTTTGATTTGGCACATGTCTAGGAATATACATTGGACTGCATCCGTCCCCTAAAATTTAAAGCTAAGTATTTAGGAAGAAATAAACAGAACTAAAAGACGTAGTTGTAGGAAATTTAATAGCTAATAAGTGCATTACAATCTGTGATAAAGTAAATCCATGTTACTGTATGTCTTATCCAATGAGGTTTTAAGGAGTGTGGAAAGCAAAATGGAAGATAATGTATAGGTTTTACCTTGTTTTCTGTTAAAACATGATAAATATCCTCGTGCTTCCACAATCGACTGCGTTTCCCAGGTTCACTGACACATTGTCGACGAACAATTTCTTGACCCATTTCCTGTATTAGATCATGCATCACAATTTCTCCTTTCAAAATAGATATAAGGCTCCTATCTATGAGAGATCTTATTCCAGAGGCAGCAGAGAAACCGCAGCTATCTAGTGCTTGTTTTACAGTATTCATATCATGTCCTCTGTAGAAACATGCCAAGTTAAGAAATATATGCTTCTGTTCATCATCAAGTCCATCATAACTTAATTTCAACACATTGAAAGTTTCAAGATCCGGAAGCTTTTCAAGCTTTTGCAGTACACTTTCCCATTCTTCCTTTGTTATACCATAAAGCATTGAGCCCAAAACTATGAGAGCTAGTGGAATCCCTTTACCATATTTCAATACCTTTTGTGACAAGCTCATGTAGTTTTCTATTGGATAGTTTTGCTTAAAGGCATTCAAACTAAAAAGTTGAAGAGAATCTTGAAAACTCATCTCCTTAACCTCATATAGCTCATCTACTTCAGCATTCTTCAGCACTTGCATGTCTCTACTAGTCACAATGATTATGCTTCCCGGGCAGTAGCTACCACGTCCTCCAATCAAATCTCTAATCTCACCTGCATTGTTGACATTATCAAGAATAAGGAGAACCTTTGCCCGTTTAAGCCTTTCATCAGAAAAACTTAAACCAAGGGACGTTTTTTCTTCCCCTAGAAGCTCTGATAAATATTTGCTCTGTACATGGTGCATTCCATATCTTTCAATTTCTTCATGAACATTTACAACAAAGCTGCTGGAACTGAATTGGGTTGCAAGTTCATGATATATTGCACCTGCAATTGTTGTTTTCCCTATTCCTCCAGTGCCACCAATTCCTATGATCCGAACGGCTGCTGACTCATTTTGTAACAAGGACTGGATTTGTGCAATATGCTTGTCAATTCCAACCAATCCTTGACAATCATCAATTGTGTAAGAACGATTCCTCAATTTTCTCAAAATATCTTGAACAATTTCTCCAACAAGCAGGTATTCAGGTCTAGCACAAAGTAAAGAAACTACATGTCATATAATTGCTTTGGAATGAAAAATCATATGGCATTATTCCCATACATTGATATGCATGATGACTATTCTAGTTTAAAGTATGATTGATTGAGTTGGAGACAAAGGGAAGAAAAAAAAAAAACTCATTTTCAAAATTTTCATTTTAGAACATACAAATTGATTTCAGGATCAAATCAACTAATTTCAAAATTAATTTATATTATCATACCAAACACAAATATAAAAAAAAAAAAACTTCAGAAGAGTATTAAGATTAGTCACCCGATTCTTTTTGAACCCCGACCCGATAATCCTGCTGCTTCGGTTAGAGCATTTTTCCATAGCTTCACTTTGTCCTTAAATCGTAGGTCATGCTTAACAAACGCATCTGCATAACTCCCTCTTTGATTCCTAACATCTGAAGGGTCAACGTTATAAAAAACAGGTATCACGACCCTTCGATAACTCTCCTTGCATTCGAGTATCTTTGTGAGTTCATCCAAACACCACGTGGAAGAAGCATAGTGTTCGGAGAAAATGATGATATAAATATTTGATTCTTCAATTGCTTCGTGCAGTGATGGTGAAATCTCATTTTCTCTACCAAGTCTGTCATCTATATAAGTCTTGAACTTTTTACCACATAACGCTGCATAAAGATGACCGGCGAAACCGTTACGTGTGTCTTCCCCTCGGAAGCTGAGGAACACATCATGCTTAGTTGGAGGAGGAGACACAGCAACAGAAGAAAAATTGCGAGACATAGGAACCAAATTTCTGAACCTGCACCTCTTTGGTTCTTCGCATGAATATATATATATATGGGTTTAACTTGTTCAATGCTGAAAATTCTATGTTTTCTTCTTCCTTTGTCTAGTGCAGCTCTTAGTCGGGAAGGGTTACCCTGGTGAAAACTAGGATTTGTACTTACTTTCACTAGGCTTACCAAACGTGTTTGATTAAACCGTATATATTTATATAAACTTGTTCAATGCTGAAAATTCTATGTTTTCTTCTTCCTTTGTCTAGTGCATCTCTTAGTCGGGAAGGGTTACCCTGGTCAAAACTAGGATTTAAATATTTGGTGCCATTGTTGCATCTAAATTCATTGCATCTTATCAATAAGAACATTATATATTAGAGGAGAAAAAATTTTAACAAATTCATTGCATCCTATCAATAAGAGCATTATATAATAGAGGAGAAAAAAAAAAATTGATGAAAAAACGAGAATTTTAGTTCACATATAATATTTATACCGATGAGATGCAATCTTTGATACAAACAGTAAGACCAAATATTTATTGTTTCACTAGGCTTACCAAACGTGTTTGACAAGATCAAGATCACTATTTCTTTTTTTTTTTAGTATCAATATCTCCCTCTACTTTATTAGCTCCACTTTATTTTAATACCCCCACTTGGGTGACAAGCACACGTTACAATGCCCGGTAAGATCACTATTTCTTTGTCATCCCCTAACCAACTCCGACAAAATATATAAATCAAAAATCAATAAAGAAATTAAACTTTTCTGAATTAGATTTAAGAGCTGAGCAGGGATAGATTTAATAATTAATATACGTGAGAAACGTGGTCGTCCAATCGAAGTGTTGCCTTAGGAGCTATAAATATTAAATAGACCAATTCTAACAAAATAATTTAGAATATTTTTTAATTCCTATCCTAAATAAATAGTAGTTAATTCAATTTATCCTACCTAAATATTAATCTTTACAACTAGTTGATCATGTCAAAATATTATATATATATATATATATATGATAAAATTATTTCTAAGCTGCTTTATCTATAGCGATGACAAGTGTATGGTTATAATTCTCCATATTTAATAATTTCATCTTTTATATGGTTATGATTTATCATATTTAATGTTTTCATATATAATTACATGACAAGTATTTGATTTCTGCACCAGCTGCAGAAATATAAACCCATATATATGGGGTTTGCATTCATCATGCAACATGACCACAAAAAGTTTCCTACACACACAATATTTTGTGGGACCCGCATTTTTTGAAGCTAAAAAAAACTACAGCACGGAAAACGAATCTCTATAACATAACACAATCAATTTTCCTGCAACATAATTTTTATAAAACCCTATATATAGTGAAATGATCTGTTTATATTTTTTTTTTACAAATTACACTAAGTAAGACCGGTCATACACTTTTGATAGAAGTATGATCGCTCATATTTAGTGTAATTTGTAAATATAACCTTCCTTATATATATACGGGAAAAGTGTGTGTCATTTTAAAGGATGTAACTGTGTTATTTTAAGAGAGAAAAATATATAGATAAATGAGAAGGGAGTTGGAAAAAAAAAAGTATGAGTCTCACCTCTTAACGAGAGCGAAATGACACAAGTTGTGCCATTTAAGAGGATAAACATTTTTGCCTATATATATATATATATATATATATATATATATATATATATATATATATCTTTTTACTCTCACAAAGAGGTGGGAAAAATTTTTTCTGTTTATCTCTTTTTATTTACCTTTTTCTCTCTCTCTTAGAATTATATAATTTTACATCCTTTAAAATGACACACACTTATATATATATATATATATATATATATATATATATATATATATATATATTGGGAAATAGTTTTCTCATTTTACATGAGAACATTTTCTCATATTACTCTCACAATTAAAAGGTGAGACCCATTTTGACTTTTTTATTTTCTCACTTTTTCGACACACACTTATATATATATATATATATATATATATATATATATATATATATATATATATATATATATATATTGTTATGTCCTATTGTTGATTCTCTCTTGTTTCCCATGTAAACAGTATAATGTTCTTAGGGGGCGTTTGGTACAAGAGAATTTTTTTTTAATCCGGGAAAGAATATTTACTGGAATATAGTTAGAAATATATTTTACTGAAAAATTAGTAAAAAGTTGTTTGGTATGATAAAATTTTCCCGGAAAATTATTAAAAAATTATGGGTGTGTGTTTGGTTGGTTGTAATATATTTGTGAGAATATATTTTATAAAATATACACATCCCAGTTGTGCCCCTTGTTTGTGATACACATATATATTATATATATATGTCCCATTGTTGATTCTCTATTGTTTCCCACGCAAACAGTATAATGTTCTTAGAATTATTCAATCTACATAAAAAACCCATCACGTTAAATAAAAGACTTAATAATCACGAATTAGGTCAGTTAAAGCAGGCAATGAGCATAGGTGTCTCCCCAAGTTTATGAAACCAACAAAACATAAGCATAGCCATTGCATTGGAGATTTGCAGTCCCCAGTTTCACGCTTTAAAGAGATTTGAGTTTCTTTTCCAACAGTGCTACACATTACATGTCCCATCCAAGTCCTAACCAAACGAACAAAACCCATATTTTTTATTGGGTTTTACGAAGACTGATTTTATTATTTCATAGAGATTCGTTTGTTAAATTTTTTTTTATGATCCCATACAATATTGAATGTGTAGAAAATTTCTATGGTTATCTTAAATTATAGATGATAAACTATTTTTCATTTTATTAGTAGTGATACAAAAAAAGGGATTAGGACAACAAGTGCAAAGTCAATTCTACCCTCGTCTCACAGTTTCTGTAACCTCGTCCCGTGTTTTAAAATCACTCATTACTCTCACTTAACCATCAGCCGCCAAGCCATTACATTAGTAAAACCCTTTCTCTCTCTATAAAAAGTTCAGCAAAACCCTCTCCCTCTCTCTCTCTCTCTCTCTAAACCAACCATAATATCGATATCAATGGCTTCACTCTCTGTTTCGCGGCAGAATCACTTCTTCTCATCGACCCACCCGACCCGACCCAAACCCAGGTTCGCGGCCCCAACCAAGATCCGAATGTCCCTCCGTGAAAACGGGCCCTCCATCGCCGTCGTGGGGGTCACCGGCGCCGTCGGCCAAGAGTTCCTCTCCGTCCTCTCCGACCGGGATTTCCCCTACCGCTCCATCAAAATGCTGGCGTCGAAGCGCTCCGCCGGCCGCCGCCTCACCTTCGAGGAGAACGAGTACGTCGTGGAGGAGCTCACGCCGGAGAGCTTCGACGGCGTCGACATTGCTCTCTTCAGCGCCGGCGGGTCCATAAGCAGGGAGTTCGGCCCCATCGCCGTCGATCGGGGAACGGTGGTGGTGGACAATAGCTCGGCGTTTCGAATGGACGAGAAGGTGCCACTGGTGATTCCAGAGGTGAACCCTGAAGCGATGCAAAACATCAAGCTTGGAATGGGTAAAGGCGCACTCATTGCTAACCCCAATTGCTCCACCATTATTTGCTTGATGGCTGCTACCCCTCTTCATCGACGTGCTAAGGTACAACTTTTTCATCTTCTGTCTTTTTTAATGTAAATTCTGCGGATTAAGTATATTCTAATTACCAAAAATTCTTACTAGTGATTTACTACCCATTAAATCACCGTTGAATGATCAAAGAGATAATGTTAAAAAAAAATTTGAAAAGAGAGAAAATGTTAATTTAATGATGATCAGATAGGTAATAAGTTGGCAGTGAAAAATTTTGGTAGTTAAAATATCTTTCCTCAATTCTACCTACTTTTTTTTTTTTTTTTTCTTGCCTACATTTCCCTAGTACCCTAAAACACAAAGGTAGTTAAATAACGTATCCCTAAATTCACATGTGATTTTTTAATCAATGGCATGCTTGGTTTGATTTTGCGATTTTATGTATTTGTATGCTTTTCTGGTGTCTTTACACTTTATGCTTGCTTGATTCACTTCTCTACTATTAATTAATATTGCAGGTGTTACGTATGGTTGTTAGTACCTATCAGGCTGCTAGTGGTGCTGGTGCTGCTGCAATGGAAGAGCTTGAGCTGCAAACACGTGAGGTTTGGTCTATCTACAACAGTTTGTTTGCTTAGTTCGTGTTCTAGCATTGTGGGGGAACCTATAAGAAGTGAAACTGGTTTCGTAGTCTGTAATAACAAATTTATTTTATTTTTTAAGGTGTTGGAAGGAAGATCACCAACATGTCAAATATTTAAACAACAGGTTTGTCCTATTCTGTATATACCTCATGATTAAAAATTCAAGACCTACTTCCTGATACTGTTATTGTTTTGCAGTATGCTTTTAATCTATTCTCACATAATGCATCTGTTCTTTCAAATGGATATAATGAAGAAGAAATGAAAATGGTCAAGGAGACAAGGAAAATTTGGGTAAGTTGAAATTGAATCTTTATATTCTTGTTTGTTAGCTTATTTTTTTCAAACTATTGATAATGAAATACATATATCCTGCTTATTTCATTTTTTACACTTTTGCAGAATGACAAGGATGTTAAAGTAACTGCCACTTGTATAAGAGTTCCTGTCATGCGGGCTCATGCTGAGAGTGTGAATCTTCAATTTGAGAGACCCCTTGATGAGGTAGTTCATGTTGTCATGCTATGTGTCTTTCTTTTATAACCAAGACAGAACATTTCAGGTCCTAAACTGGATACAGCATTTTATCCCAACTCCTGTACTCCTAGCTCACAACTAATTTATTCCATGTTTTTTAAAATTTATATTGGATTCAATAATATTTTCCCCTTCCAAAAATGTAAGGAAATAAATTTTGCATTCTTTGTTGTTTTGATGGTTTGTAATTGGATTCAAATTGGTATGGCATCATATGCACGTAAAATTTCTCCTATGTTATTATTTCATTTAATCATTTTGTAAGCTTGGACTGTTTGAATTCTTTTATTGAACTTGTTGATGAGGTAGTTATATTCTGTTCCCCTGTTTCTTGACAATGAGAGTCCTGTGTGGTTGACCTATGAGGCTAGGTCTAACGTGAGAACTAACCCACAGCTTACTACTACCTTATGTTGATCATTCATTGATTTTTCAGAATGTCAAGGATAACGGGCTTCTGATGTAGAGGGATTAGTGTTTACATGATAGCTTTCAGGCTTTTGACAACTGAAGTGTGTGACCTGCTGGGAGTTGCTAGAATTAGTTTTAGGGAGTCTAACCGAATTGACTTTTCGCTTGTCATATAAAAATTGATGCAGGATGGATAAGTCTGTATCAAATTCAGACTTTATCACATATACATAGAGTATAGACAAATCTGCAAAGTCTGGATTAAATAATTAGTGGCGTGTAGGCAAACTTGATAACCCAACTTCCTATAGATAGCTCATATGTTCTTTGTTGTGTTGGGGCTTATAATGTCGTTTAATTTATAGGGGTCTTTGGGTTTATGATTGATAGATTAGAACTCCTTCGGAGACACACTACTGGTTGGTTTTATGATGATGGAGAAAGAAAACCACTGAGCTAAAAGCATTGTTATGGGCTCAAAAGCAACAGTCGTTTCTTGGACATCATCATTTCTTTTGTAGTGATAAAACTTAACTTCAAAGTGTTGACTTATGCATTGTTGTCATTTCTTGATGATCTTTGTTGTTTCTGTTGTTTTAATGGTATGAAACAACACATTTTTATGATTATTTTTGTATTCAGTGTTGGAAATTGGAATGATCAAATACAATTTTAAGCAGGGTCCCGTTACCTTTTGCGTGCCTAGAATCATGTTTATATAGGACAAGGAATATGGAATGCATTTTGGGTGAAAAACTTCGTCTAAAAGTTAAAATCTAACTTGTTGAGTTCATCTGATTTCCATTTCTTCAGGACACAGCAAGAGATATTCTGAAGAATGCTCCGGGTGTAGTGGTTATTGATGATCGTGAATCCAATCGTTTTCCTACTCCATTGGAAGTGTCAAATAAGGATGATGTTGCTGTTGGCAGGATTCGCCGTGACCTGTCTCAGGATGGGAATCAAGGGTAAATCTCTTCAATGGCTCTATATTATTTTTCAATTAGCGTTGCACTTTATCCTAAGCATTTTACATCAATGGTGGATATACACAGGTTGGACATATTTGTATGTGGGGATCAAATTCGTAAGGGAGCTGCACTCAATGCAATCCAGATTGCCGAGATGTTGCTATGAGTTCTCATGTTTCAAATCTTTTGGATCAGTTTTTTGTCTGATAGTTGGATGCGGTTAATCATTTCGTTTTTCAAGGACGTGGTAGTACTCTAGCTTGAAAAAAAGGAACATAAAGGCCTTGTTTGAGCAATTGCTGTAGAATCTATTGGGAATAACAAGCATTGGTTATGCAATGGGAGAGATCACCCAATGCTGTACTGATCTTTTCAGTGAGAATTTATTGATCAATTTTATTTTTTATTTTTTATTTTTTTGGTAAACTATTTATTGATCAATTTTGATTTGAAGTTCCTCTAGACACTTTCACACGGAAAAAATCACATTATTAAAATTTTATGATCCAGCTATCTATTCTATTCAGTTAGCTAATTAGGAACTCTTTTGACCTAAACAATTTTTTACGCATATTAAATTCAGTTTTGAAGAATAAATCACAGTTCAAAAATTTGATAGGTTAATGGGATAGTGTATTGGTGGCTTTTAACGATAACACAACCCTACAAAGAAAATAAAATGTTGTTGCGTACCTTCAGAAAATGTTTGAGTAATGAAGCAAATAACGATAAAATATTAAAATTCAACTGATCAAAAAAAAATTGAACTTTTTGCAATAAAATTGGGTATATTATAAGATTTGTTTAATTCAAAAACAATTTGATCCTACATGGTTTAAAAATGACACTTCATAAAGTCACTAGAAGTGATCAGGGTGTTGAAATAGTTGGCGTCATATCATAGGATTCAAACCTATTCAAAATAAAGGAAAAAAAATGTTTCTCCAAATAAATTATCTATATTTATTTTCGAAACGACATCGTTTTAGTATTAAAATTTAAAAAAATATATAAATATAAAAACTATTATAATCTTAAAAAATAAATTAAAATTACATTTTAAATGACATAAAATTATATCATTTTAAGAGAAAGATACACACAAAATAAAATTTTTTATTTAAATTTTAAATTAAAAAAACACTCACTCTCTCTCATGCAACTGCAAAAACATAACTCGGCAGAAAATAACAAACACTCAAAAAAAAAAAATAAAAACACTTCAGCTTTTATATAATTTTCCTCCGTTGTCATATTTATTTATTTTTAACAAAAAGTGCAGTAAAATGAAAAAACAAACAATAACTATATAATTTTAATAAAATTTATCAAATATTCAATAATAACTAGAAAAAAAGCAAATTTCAAAAAATAAAATAATAAAAACACTTCATACTTTTACGAAATCCTCCGTTGTCCTATTTATTTATTTTTAACAAAAAGTGCAGTAAAATGACAAAACAAAGAGTAACTAAGAAATTTTAATAAAATTTATCAAATATTCAATAATAACTAGAAAAAAAGCAAATTTCAAAGGAAAAAAAAAAACAATCAATAATTTACACAATTCACTAAACTTTCCTTCATTTTTTTTTTAATAAATTCAAAGGAGAAGGACCCTTTCATTCATTTTTTAAATAAACGATTTCACTACCAGCAAATTTTACGTCTTCCTTTAAAAAGTATAATAATAATAGAGGAAACCACAAAAAAAAAACACAATAATAATTTAGCCTAACAACTTACTGTGTAGAAAGTAATTATTTTTTACGTACCAAAAAATTGATATTAGTTCGTTTGAAACACAAATGGAATTTGAAGATATTCTAGCATAAAAATCCATCACAAGTCACAAATACAGAAAGATTGCGTCACACTGGGGGGCGGGAGGGTGGACATAGGATGTTTACATGTTAGAACTATTCCATTCGAGATACATGTTAATACGTACATAATTGAAAAAGATATCTGAGAATTGGTTCAATCGTTCTTGGGCGTCCAAATCAAAATACCATCGACATCCTCCGCCAATATCTCAACATGTTACCAATTTTAAAGGCAGGAAAGTCTAGACGACCATATATTTAGTTATCAAGAATTCAAGATACCGAAGAGGCAAATACTACAGAGCCAACTACTTCCATCGTTGATCATGATACTAGCTAGCTTATTTGGGGTTCCTAAGAACAATGATGACAGAATCTCCACGGAGGAACATTTTGCTGATAAAACGATCTTTGTTGACAGGCTGAGCCTTTTTCTTTCCTTTTCCAGTCTTTGGCACCTGATTTACACAGAACACTTAGCTGATGTAATAAATGCAAGGGAACAAATCATATAAACAAAGCATACCTCAGTCCACATCTCCCTGACATTTTCAAGAACCATGTTGCAGTGTCTATCAAAGGCCCTAACACGACCCAGAAGCTTTTTGTTGTTTCGACAATTTATTAGCACCTGTATAAGTTAAATGTTTGAGTAAAATCTCACATAAAAAACATATGAGCCTTGCTCAGAACCCATAGTATTATGTAATTCAAAAAGAAAAAGAAAAAACACCTGGGTATTATTTTTCACACTCATCATGAGTACAGATAGTGGTCCAGTGTTGAATTCCTCTTCCTCATTCTTAGCCGTCTGTAACAATGTAGTAATGTTAAATTGATAAGATAATAAGGCATAGTAAACACTCATCCAAAGCCCCTAGCATTAGATTTCATGAACATTACTCTAGGAAAACCAATTAGTTATGCAAAAAGAAAAAGGATAAAATTAAAAATTCCAGCAAGAACAGCCAGGCTCCTTCCACATGCTCACAAATCACAAAATCATATAATGGAAACATAGCTACTAAATTTCAAGCTGGGAAATTTATCAGATTCATTTTGTTTGTTCACAACCTGTAATGTAAGAAAAAAGATTTTGACATCATCACAAAATAAAATTCGCTTCCCTAACTAGGCTGGTTACTTCAGAGCAACGGCTACTCAAGATCAGGACAAATAATGCAAAAAAATAAAAAAAATTGTACTATTATAAATACAGTCATTCACTAGGTTGTGTAGATAGAAAATGAAGAACAATCAAAACAAACATACAGTTGTCAGGATCAAAATACCAAACTTTGAGTAAAAGTAAGATTAAAGGACGAAAGGACTTACTTCTTCCTCCATTGGACGGCTTGAAAAGAGAAAGTAGGGAAAACAAAACAAAAAAGTGTGAGTATTTAAGGGGAAAAAAAACGCAGCAAAATTTATATTAATAATGACATCAATGGAATTCAACAAGTGAACAGTGAGAGAATAAATACCTCATTATGGAAGGAACTGCAGTGAAGCTGCAAAATTCTTCAAATAAAGTAGAAACTGACATAAGAGAGAACATATGAATCAAATGATAAATTGAAACAAGAAACTAAGGAACTGAAAACTAAAAATTTTAGCAAATTGCAAAGAATGATAAATATCATAATAGAAAAATCAGAAAAGAAAGAGCGAGCACAAAGGGAAGAGAAACAAAAAAAAATAGCAAGCCTCTTCAGTTCAGGTCTCCATGTATTTTCCTCATGGACAATTCGGAAGAACGAAAGTTATTTTTCTGATCATCCTCAGAGGCTATTTTGATTAGTTTCAAGTCAGGACAGACTTCAGAAGACATGACTTATTCATGTAGAAGAGCTAATCCGTTATTAAAGCTGTAAGCAAACAAGAAACTATCATATTATCAAAGCTAAAATAAAACAACTTGATATTGTGAACAATACACAAAACAAAAGACAAGCAATAGACTCAAGGGGTGCAGGAAGGGAAAAGGAAAACGAGCATAAGATAGTCTCTTCAGTTCAGGTCTCCATGTATTTTCCGCATGGATAACTCGGAAGAACGAAAGTTATTTTTCTTATCATCCTCAGAGACTTTATAGCTCACAGTATAGGCTAATGTTACATTAAATTAAGATCACAAAGGGGGGATAAACACATCTCTTCATAATTAAAACAACTCCAAGTCATTCAAAATAACAAGAAGGTTTCATACCAAGACCAAGATGGTTTGTGTCAAAAATTGAGTGGAAAACCCCAAATGGGCACATGATTTTTCAATAGCTCAGAAGATAAATGGCTTAAAAACCTCATCTGAGCGATGCTGCCCCCAACCATCTCCTAGAAACCTCAGATCCTAGTATTAAAAAAACGCAGTATGAAGATATCATTTTTCATCAACTTGGAAAACTAAACAATCAAGAATGGTGAAGTAAAAGCCATATAAAAAAACGACAACGACAACGACAACAAAAATAAGGAATTAAAGAAACATGGATGTTTCGATCACTGATATTTTAACTATGTCTCTTCAGTTCAGGTCTCCAAAATAGCATTCTTCATGAAATTTTCATCAGAAGAACGAAAGTTTTAATTGAATTGAGTCCTCATTAGAGACAATCACAAAGTCCAGAATCAATTACAAGAAAATACACGCATAAGAGCACATATTCGAGAGCATAAGCATAAATCTCGAAGAAAAAAAGAAAATAAACAAGTAAAAGCAACCTACCTTACTTCAGAGAACGAGTAAGATCGGAAATTTGAAAGATACGAATGCAAAGACAAAGCCACCACGCTCAGTACATTTTTATACTGTGAGAACAAAACCCTAACTTTGTTCTCTGTTTATTTTTTGGGAGGTTTTTGTTTTAAGAGTTCAAAACCCTAGTTGGTTCGGTTGGCCCATTTCCATTCAGCCCATAAATTGGTTTGGGCTGCTCAAAACTACTGTTATCACAGCCCAACTACCCGGGATGAGATTGTCGTGAAAGGCATTGGCATGCATAGGAAGAACTCAATGTTATTAAAATCGGCCTGGTAATTGACCCGGTCGAGGTACTGCGTTAATGGGTCACTGGTTCAATCAGTGGGTCACTGGTTCAACTGCATGACCCGTTCATTATATGATATACTCAAATATCTATACAAAATGATTAAAATTTCAAATATTTTAATATAAAAAAATAATAAATCACAAATTATTATACAACAAAGGATCAAACAAAAATATAATGATCGTGATACAGAGCTTTAGGTTCAGAAAATGACATTTCTAACTATAAATTAAATCAATTTTTTTTGCATAGTGCATAATTGCGATAATATTAGTATTGTAAATACATAACTTATGTAAGTCAATAAGTAAAAAAGTATTCCAATATGTCCATTATGATTATTATTTTTTTTTAAAAAAAATTTAATTTTTTTTTGACCGGGCCGGGTCACCGGTTAACCGGCCGGGTCGGATCGGGTCGCACCGGTTTTGATGTATGACCGGTCCGTTGCTTGAACCGGACCGGTTATATGACCGGTTTACCGGTTCCCGAGTCGACCCAGCCGCGTCGGTCCGGGTTTCTGCGCTTGTTATTTTTATTTTTATTTTAAGAAAAAAGCTTAACATGTCATTGAATTAGTGATAAATAATGGAGAGATATTTGTAAATGTAGTCATACAAAAACGTTATAAGGAGATATTCTTATACATTACTTTCAATATATTAAATGGTGAATTTTATTTTATTTTATTGTATATAAATGGTGAAAAAAAAATTAAAAGTTAATCGGACGGTATAATATTTACTCGCATGCTATGCTCTTTTATTTGTGGGTGTAATGTAACAACATCCCATGGGACAAATCTATGGGGATAAAAATAATTGTCATGATTAACAAGAGAACTCCTAAAATATTATAAGAGTTCAATATTTTAAAATATATTTTAAAGAAATTTTTTTAATATGGTAAACCTTTAGCCGTTTAATAAAATTATGGATTATAAGATAACTTTAGGATTTTATTAATCTCATGTTAAAGGCAATTTTACTAAACTGACCTGGTCATTGACCCGATTGAGGTACTGGGTCACTAGTTCTACTAGTGGGTCATTGGTTCAACCGCATGACCCGATAATTATATGCAATTTTATAATTTATATTAAAAAATTATAAACATACTCAAATATCTAAAAAAAATGATAAAATAATTCAAATATTTTAATATAAAAAATAATAAATCACATATTATTATCAATAAAAGATCAAACAAAAATATAATAATCGTGATATAGGATTTCAGGTTCAGTAAACGACATCGCTGACTACAAATCAAAATTTTTTGCATAGTGCATAATTGAGATAATATTAATGTTGTAGGTACATAACCTACGTAAGTCAATAAGAAAAAAATATTTAAATATGTTAATTATGTTTTTTTTTTAATTGGAATTTTTTTTTGGGACTAGGCCGGGTCAACGGTTTTCATGAAAATCGGACGGGTCGCACAGGTTATCATGAAAATCGGCGGGTTGCAATGGTTTTGATGCATAACTGGTCTATTGCTTCAACCGGACCAGTTATATGACCGATTTATCGGTTCACGGGTCGACCTGACTGGGTCAGTCCGGTTTTATTAACATTGATTAAAGGATATAAGTTATCTCATGTTATGATAGGGTTTCTCCACCTAAAAAATAAAAGAAATAGAAAAAAAGATGGCACAATTATCGAATGGTGTGTATAGGGGTGGCAATACAGCCAGGTATTGACCTGCGGGTTGACCCCTGACTTGACTCGTCAAAACGCGTGTCGTGTCAACCCGCGGGTAGGAACGGGTCGTGTACGTGTTGTATAAATGTGACACGTTTTTTTTCGTGACGGGTCACGGGTCAACCCGCGGGTTCACGTGTCAACACTTACAAGGTTATTTTTGTAATTTTTATTATTTTTATTCATTTATATATTGATATATATAGTCATTATCATTTATATATTATTGTTTTTATTCATTTTTTTTTATAATTTTCTCAAAAAACAGAAGCTAGTTTTTTTAAATTTATTTATTTTTCAAAAAATCTCACTTTTTTTTATTTCAAATTTTGTCGGTCGTGTCATGTCGACCCGTGACCCGCAACAGGTCGTGTCCGGGTTCGTGTTTTTGACCCATTTGCAAAACTAGAGCTGGCAAAATGGGCCGAGCCCGCCGGGTCGGCCCGTCCCGACCTCCAAACGGGGCGGGGGCGGGCAGTCCGCTTTGCCACCTTTATACAAAACGTGTCGTGTATAAGTCGTGTTGAATAGTGTACCTGTCGAACACGGGTCGTGTCGGGTTGACCCGTATTTCCACCCCTAGGTGTGTGTAGGAGGAAAAACTTATCTCATGTAGCATGAAAATAATCTTTCCCTTGATTTTATACGGTAATAAAATAAACGGGAACCTTGAAAATAAGAAAAACAGTAGGATATTAAAAACAAAAGGGAATTATTTTTTGCAGATAATCACTCCTTCCCAAAAGCAGGTCCATCTTAATTTTTTTTCTCTTACCCATAATCTATTCACCCCACGCATGCTTTGAGTCACTAGCATTGTTGTCAAAAACTAGTCTAAAAAGGTAGAAACGCAGTGTAAAAATGTGTTAAAACGTAAGTAGAAACGATCCGTAGTAGAAACAGGTAAAAACGTGGTGTAGAAACGTGAAAATGATAGAAACACAAGTTTTTATGTTTTTTTACGCTTTTTAATGAAACTCAAATTTTTTATTTTTTATTTTTTAAAAAACCTATTTTCCATTTTTTTAAATTTAATTTTTTCATTTAATATTTTTGAACTTATATCTTATATAGTTACGTGACTTATATCTTTTAAATATGAAGTTATTTATTAAATTATGAGTAGTGACTTATGTGTTTTTTTACATGCATATATATATATATATATATATATATGGGTTTTATAAGAGTTATGTTGTAGGAAAAGTGATTATATATATATATATATATATATATATATATATATATTTTAATGAAACTCAAATTTTTTATTTTTTATTTTAAAAAAAAACCTATTTTCCATTTTTTTTTAAATATAATTTTTTCAATTAAAAATTAATTAATAAATTATATCTTATATAATCTTAACCGTTATATCTTTTAAAATCAATGTTATTTATTAAATTATGGTAGTGACTTATGTGATTTTTTTTAAGATGCATATATATATATATATATATATATATATATATATATATATATATATATATATATTACGTTTCTACGTAAAAACTATATTTTAACTACCTTGGACACTAGCAGCATAGTAATTTTTTACAGTGACAACAGAAAATTATTCCCCAAAAAAATGGAGAATTGTTTTCTGTAATTACTTCAGACAATCACTCCTTCCCACTGTCACAATTCAAAGTAGATCCCGTATTTTCTCTTCCCAATAATTTGTGGACTCCATGCATGCTTCGAGTCACCAACACCAGAGTAATTTTCTGCAATAACAGAAGAAAATTATTCCAAAAAAAAAAAGAAAGGAAAACTGTTTTATGCACTTACTGCACATAAACACTGCTTTCACAGATACGATTCAATGTACATCCCACTTTAAATTTTTTTCTTTTCCCCATCCATGCATGCTTTGAGTCACCAGCAGCAAAGTAATTTTTTGCAATAACAAGAGAAAATTTTCCCTAAAAAGAAAGGGGAATTGTTTTATGCAGTCAATGCACATAATCACTCATTCCGGCAATCACAATTTAAAGTAGGTCTCAACTTAATTTTTTTCTCTTCCCTATAATTATGGACCTATGTATGATTTGAGTAACTAGTAGCAGAATAATTTTCTGCAATAATAGCATAAAATTATTCCCCAAAAAGAAAGGGAAATTGTTTTTTGCATTTACTACGGTCTACATATAATCACTCCTTCTCGAAGACATAATTTAAAGTAGGTGTTATCTTGAAAATTTTCCTCTTCCCAATAATCGTGGACCCGGTCCAGGCAAGCTTGGAATCACCAACAATAAAGTAATTTTATGTAATAATAACAGAAAATTATTCCTTAAAAAGAAAGGAGAATTGTTTTCTATTGCAGGATAAATCAAAGTAGGTCCCATCCCCACCATAAAGTGGAGTACTAGAGTTAGAGGAGAATATTTTGACTACTAAAATTTTTATTACCAATTTATTATTAATCTAATCATCATTGGATCAAAGAGAGAATGCTAAAAATTTATGAAGAGAGAGAAAATATTGATCCAATGGTGATTAGATAGGTAGTAAGTTGATAGTGAAAAAATTTGATAGTAAGAATATACCTTTTCTTAAAATTATACTATTAAGTAGGAAGTTAAGTTTATCAAAAAAGAAAAAAAAGCAGGAAGTTAAAAACTTGACACCTAATGTATGAAAGTGTCAAAGGTTAATGAGGCAAAAGCAGGATGGGCAAATATTTTCTTATTATTTTATTATCGTTGATTCATCTTTTTATATATATATATATATATATATATATATATATATATATATATATATATATATATATATAGCTCTGCATATTAAATACAACGCGTAATAGATTTAACATGAATGAATCAAGCATCTATGGAAGAGTTACGTCATGTTTTTCATAAGTGAAAAAAATAAAAAAACTAACTTCTTATAGACATTAAATATAGGGTTTTATAAGAGTTATGTTGTAGGAAAAATGATTGTGTAATGTTATAGAGATTCATTTTGCGTGCCAGAGTTTTTTTTTTTTGTTGCGGGCCCCACAAAATGTTGTGAGTGTAGAAAAGTTTTTCTAGTCATGTTAAATGATAGATGATAAATCCTTAAATATATAAGGAGTTCAAAAATTTAAAATAAAATAAAATGGAAAAAATGTGTATCGTTCTAAAGGATATAAAGTTATATTATTTTAGGAGAGAGAAAGAGATAAATCATGAGAGAGAATGGGGATAAAAGTTTTAAATATGTAGAACCCATCTTTTATGAGAATGAAAAGATATAAGGCGTATCATTTAAAATGACACACCTTTTGTTTATAAAAAAAATATGACACACCTTTCTTCCAAATAAAATCTATCCTAACAAACTAGAGAAGAAATACATGTATTGCTAAGTCATTTTTTATATGGTTTTCGTTTTGTCCTTTAACATGATATAACAAAGTTTCCTACACACACAATATTTTGTGGGGCCATACTTTTTAAAATAAAAAAATAAATAAAAATTAAGGTACGCAAAACGAATTTCTATAACATTACACAATCACTTTTCCTATAACATAACTCTTATAAAACCTTTTTTATATATACGGAGGTCTGCTAGGATAGCAGATTGTCCGGATCGCGTGACAACCATCACCATCAATCTTGTCCGAGGCAGGTTTTGGTTGAATTGTCAATATTTCATAAGTTTCACCCTTATGTATAGTTGCATATTAAATACAATGCGTAAAACGATTTAGTCATCGTCTGGATGAGTATTTAAACAAAAATTAGAATAAAAGTTAAAATGCTATCGTTTTTTATTGTAAATTGTATATATAATAAAATGTTATTTTATCCCTCTTTTATTGTAAATTGTATATATAAAAGTGTTTTTTTATTTTAACATCCGAATAATTTTTTATATAAAAGTGATTTTCAAATCATACCTCCAAACGTAAAATAAATTTTATTTTTTTAAAAAATTAATACATAAAAAGTTATTTTTTTTTAAAAGCTTAACATGAATAAATCAAACATCTATTGAAGAGTATTTACCAAAAAAAAAAAAAACATCCATTGAAGAGTTACATCATGTTTTTCGGCAGAAAATAAATAAATAAATAAAAAGATTATCTGAAGAAAAGAACAAAAAAGTAAACCGAACTTCTTATAGACATTAAATTGATCGAAAATCGTACTCTTACATTAGATAAGATTGTTATCTCATCTTACTCTCAATTTTTTTCTTCTTTTTTCTAAAAATTGGTGGATCCATTTTATTTGTCTTTTAACATAAGTGAACTTCTGTAATACAACATAAGAAAAAAATCCCCTAAATTTATATTGAGTTAAAAAATTTAAAATAAAATAAAGGGAAAAATTCATCAATATCCTTGTGATTTATTTCAGAATCACCTATGTTCCTGTGATTTTTTTATCACATATGCCACTGTGGTTTACAAAAAATTATGTTTTTTTATCACATATGCATATGTGATTTTTTACTTTTACAAATTACAGGAGCATATATGATAAAAAAACTACAAAAATATAGATGATTCTAAAACAAATCACAACACAGTGATGAATTTTTCCCTAAAATAAAATCTATCCTAACAAACTAGAGAAGAAAGATGTATATTGCTAAGTCATTTTTTATATAATTTCACTTTGAATTCTTCCTTTTTCAATCAAAAGTCTTTCTTTGATAGCTATCTAACTTTTTTGTTAATTTATCAACTTATGTTCTCTTTAATTTTCTCTTCTTCATATTTTTTAAACAAGTGATAACTTAATACATAATTTAATACAACTTACCTAAATCTTTAAGTAATAAATCAATTATAGGAGTAAGTAATCCATGGTCCAGGATCATGTGTTATATACAGGGGCAAAATGGAAATTTTATTAAAAAAATAAGGAGAAAAAAAGAATTGTTTGTGAGAGGACCATGGCTTTTTAATTTGATCCCAGACCATTTTAGAAAATTTTCAATTTTAGTCACTTAGTTTGAATTTCTCTTTATACTGTGAATTATCCTCCCTAACTCTTGTAATATATTTTTGAACTTCAACTCTTTAATTGTTGATTAGATTCCAATTATAATTATAATATAATATATTTAGATTAATAAAATTTTTAAAATTCTTTTTTCAATTAACCTGTATCATCATAATTTACCTTAATTAATACAATATATATAAATTTATATCTGAAAAACATAAATGAACAATAAAATTCATAAATTTAAATATCGAAATAAATTCAACAAAAATCAAATAAAAAATTTAATAATTAAATTACCTTAAAAATTTATTTCTTTTATATTAAAATTTGAGTTCCCAACCAAAATGACTTTAATAAGGCGGTAAAGAAATAATACTTCAAATAAGAAAAAACTAGGTGAATGAATGAAAATAAGATCCCAATACATTTATTTGCTAGTCACTGAGAGACTCACATAATAAAATGGGCGCATCTAGGATTGATGAAAAGCATTTTTCTCTACCTAAATTTTAATTATTTTATTATTATGAAATATAAATTATAAAATGATATTTATTTTATAATAGTAAATAATTAACGTTAATAATTAATCATTTTCTAAAAATTATTTAGACCAACTAGTTTATTTTATTATTCTCGGTACTCCATCACAAAAAATCCTTCATCAGCTACATTATAAAAAAAAAGTACAACTTGAAATAAAACATACAAACCAAATTCTTTATTATTAAAAATTCAACTGGAATGCAAACCAAAAAATAAAATAAAAAAATCAACTGGAACAAAAGAATTTTTTTTTTTTTTTCCATTCTTTCGTCGTCACCTATATTCCCTAATACATCACCTACATACGTGGACAATAGTGTCTACGTGGCTATGCTATGCTCTAAATATCTTCATCAGAGTTTAATTAATGCAAAATATAATTTGCCATAAACTCTGAAAGACCATATTTGAAGGTGATAGCCTTTTTGCAAACGGTTATCGGTGACAACCTTCTTCCAGTTTTGGGTGAGACAGTAGATACTCGTGCTTCTCATCTTCCATTTCTTCAACGACAATCTACACTCCCTAAGACATGGATCCAACACCTTCACTTCAACTCCCACAAGTTTTCCCGCGCAATCTCTCTCTTCCAATATTTCTTTCTCAGCCTCAGTCAGGAAATCACAACCAATTTCTTTCATCGGCATTGATAAACGGTCGTGATTCGCCGTCAGATCTGTCTTGAAGAGTTTCTTGCTCATCAGAAATTGGATGTCGCTGCCGTTCAACTCTGTGATACGGTTCTTGAATTCATTAGGCAGATCCGGTGGCGGCAGCGGCAAAGATGCTGGTACCGGTGGCGGTGGCGATGGTGACGACGGCGGTGATGCTGGTGACGGAAGTGACGGTGTTGGCAGTGACGGCAGTGATGAAGATGAAGATGAAGATGGTGGTGCTGCATTCTTTGTGGTTCTTGGTTTTCTATTGACTGATGAGGCCCATGAGGGAGTGGGTCTTTCCTCCTCGTCATGCATTTCGCGCCGCCTTTTTGGGGTCACCTTTATTTCTTTCTCTGGCTCTGGCTTTGTGTTTGACGTACTCGCCTCTTCTTCATGTTCCTGTTCTTGGAAACAAGTCTTAATGAGAGCGAGTTCTTGTGCATTATAAAAATGTGGTGCAAGGACAGATATAAGTAGGTCCAAAGAGCAAGGCCTAAAGGGTTTGGAAGACATCTTTTGAGTCACGGTGGCAAAGCAAACAGAGCAGCAGCACGATAGTTGAGAAAGGGAAGCAGGGTTTATGGTGCAGGGGTTTTGGAGCGGAACATGTAAGTTTTTATCTATCAATATTTGCGGTGAAGTAAATGTAGGGGGTTTGTGTTGAATTTATAGTGAACGATTCCTGGTTACAAAGTGATCAAACGTTCTTATCTCAATTTTAATTTTGAATTTGGATATATGCCATTATCAGAAATTGAATCTTGGATAAACCTTTCGAGATAAGAACTGGAATATTTGGAGATAGATTTTCATTTTTTTTATGATTTAACATTAGTTAAGATAATCCCCATTCTGTTATCAAAAAAAAAAAAAAAAGATAATCCCCATTCCTAACTTTCCAAATATACGAGGACGAACTAACACGGTTTATTTGATTTAGATTTTTGTATCTTTTCTGATTTTATATCAGATAGAATTATGCATATTTGATTTAAATTTTTGTATCTTTTCTGATTTTATGTAAGTCCAAGTCCTCGTACAGGCTACATTGTTTTTAAAAGAAAACTATGCAGACCCCATTGTTTTGAAAGTGTCAGGCGGAAGGTGATATTCTATTTTGACTGTGGAAATCATGACATTGAGCAAATTAACCTCAACAGTTTCATCAGTAATATATGTAACATAATAGAATAACCATCTTCATTCTTTTAATATGTGGTGTGTGATTTTATCTACTGCACTTCTTGAGTATGATCTGAGATGGCATTAAATAAACGTATTAGAATTGTGTGACCACGGTGAATGCTGTGCTATTACTATATTACAAGGAATACAAAATAAGAAGCATGTTGCTGGACAAAAACTGATTTCCCCAGTATCTAGATATGCGAAGACTACATTGACAATATGCTTTGATTTGAATAAGTGGTATTGGTTCAACCAAAGGGTATTCATAGAAACCACACAACCCTTTTGCCTTGCACCATTCATAGAACTCAAAGTTGATTTGTTTGCATAGCTGCTTTCTTATATATATTAAAAGCAGCCATGCAGTTCCTATAAGGCATCTGAAGAAGATTATCCAAAACCATTACTATTTCTTTTCTGAATTTCTTGTAACAAATGAAGCTATCTCGAAGTATGAGTTTCATTGCTGATTGAACAATGAAACTTCGAGCTGCTACTCCCGCTGGATAACAATCCATCACCCCTATCTATAAGGCTCTGAAGTTGTGGTAACATTTCAAGTATTTCACACATTTCTTTCATTTTCTCTTGATAAGTTTCATGCATAACTTCTTCTTCTTCCTTTTCCAAGTTGGTGCTATCCAAAGACAACACAATTAAGTGCTTCATCGAGGACGTGTGCATACGATGTGATGAACTTTGTGTAGGAAATTGAAGATGAAGAAGAATAATCACTGAAATGGCAAGGGTAAAGAGAAATCAAGCCATTGGAACGAGTCCATAGAAGTTCAGTCCAAAGGGCACTGTTTCCCGGAACAGAACGAAGCAAACGGTGAAGAAGAATGAGACACTTGAGTGCAACACGCCAGTTACGTGTTGTGCCAAATCTACGAGTGAAGTTGATGGCAAAAGAGTGACATGAAGAAGGGGACATGGAGAAAAGTTTCGAGAGTTGTTGTATGTATTTTTCATGAAGAGGTATATCATCTGGTGAAGTTGCCTTTATGATGATAACGTTGATATCAGAAAATCCACTTGCTGAAGCAATTTTAGCAAAGTTGACATAGCTATGCTCTTTGAGAGCAGTGCAAACTTGCCGGAACCTTCTATGCATATTTCTTTCACATACACAAATGCTTATTATTATGACAAGTGGGGTTGTGGGAGAAGAAATATTGATGAAAGATGAATTGGTGTGTGTTGTGTTGTGTCTTCTTAAAAATGGAGTTTCAAAAAAATAGGCAAATTAAATGGTTTGTTTTGTTGTCTCTCTTAGTCTTTGGTACTGTCGCGGCTACAACTACGAGAGAAGAAGTTGTATTGTAATGTAAATATATATTGCTATAAAGGGGATGGAGCTGAACTCTACAAGCAAAATGAACTAGAAAACTATTGGATCTTGAAACAGCCTGTAGAAAAAACTGTAGCCTTAATGTTATTAAGTGTGAATAAGAACCCAAATGATGAATCTGTAGAAAAAAACAAAACAAATAAAAACTAGATTATAGAAGAAGACAAAGATTTTGGTCTCACAGCCAGCATTGTGCTACTGCTGCATAATGCAACTAAGGAAAATTCGCCAGCTGTATAATTCATAATTGACCAGATGTCGATCCCTTGTAAGAAGTGTTGAGAACACTATCCAACTCCAAAATCCTTTATAAATGATATCTCTCATCAATGGGCCAAGCAATAAATCATAATAGGTAAGTTGATACAACATTTAATTCAAAACCTTAAGCAGTAGGTTTATTTTATATGGGTTTATTATTGTCATTTAATATGATCACAAAAAATTTCTTACACACATAACATTTTGTGGGGCCCGCAGCAACAAAAAAACTACGGCACGCAGAACGATTCTCTATAACATAACACAATCATTTTTCCTACAACATAACTCTTATAAAATCATTTTTATATTTATACGATTCTTTATTTATTTCTAAGGGAAAAATGTTTATCCTTTCAAATGATACAACTTATATTCTTTCACTCTGGACCAACACTTTTATTTTTTTGTCAACTCTCTCTCCTCCTTTATCTATCTTTTTCTCTCTCTTAAAATGACACAACTTTACATCCTTTAGAATGACACAAACTTTACCCTATTTTCAATTAATGTGAAACTTTATCACTATTCAATATTTTGGAATGAATGAAGAGAGAATATGAGGGCAATGAAATTGATGATAGAATTCATGGAGAGAACATAAGTTCCTGCTTGAAGGAATGTAAGGATCATGATAATAACTGTCATGTTGTGACTCAACTAGTAGTGGGTCCCACATTTATTAAAAAAAGAAAAGCTTTGCACGCAAATCGAAGGGTCACAACATGAGAATTCAATTCTCATAACATGAGAAATTGTGTTTCCAACTGTAAGAAACCATTCATCAAAATTAATTAAGAACTTAGCCTTTTTAAACCTTTCAAGACGAAGAAACTAATGTATAGATTAAGACAAAGAAATTTCGATTAAAATTAAAAAAGAAATCATCTAACTATGGGTTGAAATTTGAAATTAGGGGTGACAATTTGGGTTGACTCGCCTCGACCCGCCCCGCCACCAACCCGCCTAAAACAGGGCGGGGCCAAAAAATATGGGTTGTAAAAATGAACCCACCCTGTTTTATGGTAGGTTGGCGGGTTAACCCACCAATTAAAAAAAATTAATTAAAATTCAAAAATAAATTATATTTTATGAATTTTTCTAATATTATTTTATTTTAGTATCAATCTTAAATGTATACTAATATTTGTCAAACATTATTTAGGAATTTATATATAGATAACATTTGTCATAAATAAAATTATTATTCTTTATTTTTTTAGGAAGTACTAAGATAAAAAAAATTGGACATCACAAAAATTTATGGACTAATAAAAATACTACTAATTGTAAAAAAAAAAAATTATAACCCGGCGGGTCAACCCGTCCTGCGACGGGTTGAACCCGTTTTGACCCACTTCTAAGCGGGGCAGCGGTTTAAGGTGGGTTGGTGGGTTGAAAGCCTCAACCCAACCCGTCCCATTTTGGCGGGTTGACCCGCCGAGCTCAACCCATATTATTACTTGAGTTGAAATCAAATTTTCTTTTTTTTTTTTTTTCTTTTTGTTTTTTTTTAAAAACCCAGGAGAGCACGGTCCTGGGCTAGCTCCTTATTAGATCCTTGGGCACACTTCCTTGACCAAAACTATGTGATGTTTTTAAATTGTCATTTAAAAGAAAGAGAATTCCTTTTATGAAATGTAAATTTTCAAATTGAAAAAGTAAAGAAAGAAATGGGTTACTTGAATCCACGCAGGTGTGATAGGCGAAAAAACTATTGTATTATTGTTCCTTATTCATTAACATGATTCCTTCAACTAACCAAAACATGCAACTACTACATATTAATTAACACTTATTGCAATATTTAATCTTTCCCCCCTCTAATTTAATATAAAAAGGAACAAAATGAGTATTTTTAATGGAAGAGTATTTATCCAGGATATAATATTATATGATTTTAAACGAAACACGATATTTTATTATGAAGTGATTTTTGTGTCATTCTTCATCTCCACAACCAGGAAATCCTATAATCTTGCAAAATCCCAGTTCGTCACTGAATCTCATTTATTTAATATGTACTATTATAGCTAGCAAACACTTTCTCAATTCCATAAATACAAATCTCATTTGTTTGCTGTACTTTAGGCATGACTAGTTTCTTGAACTACTGTCTCTTGAGCATTATTTGTCGTCGAGGTACTAAGTGAATATTGACTTGACACCACTGCATCATCCAATGTTAGATGGAATGATTCCTTCCCAATGATGTCAACAAACTTGGATGCTACCAGCTTTTCCATAACCTCCATCCTTGGGTTTACCAACGACATCTACATAATATGAAAAAAAAAAAAAAAACAAACATAAATCATTTAAACTTCTTTCAGTAATTCGATTTATTTCCATATAAATAAACATGGAGGGTTTAAATAAACATAAATCACTTTACCAAGAACTGTGGTTTCCCACCTTATCTGTTAAAATAAATAAAATAAAAAGAAGCTCATACACGTTATTTCCAAAATATGGAACAATTAATGTTAATATGTAAGAGAATAAATATATTTTAACATCTGTTTTAATGAAACAAATGAAAAAATAAAAAAGAGAGCTCACTGACAACTTGGTTAAGTCTTGGGAGTTGCGTAAGAGCCATGCATGTTATTAAATTCTATACGATTTGTTGTGTCCTAATGTTACTAGCTGGATTTGATTAAATAAATAAGTCAACATTTTATTAAGAGGTTTTCTGGTTATTTGTCTTTTTGGAGAGTACCAGTACCCTTTAGTTAGTGATCGATATTTATTCATGTATTTTGTTTGAACAAATTTTTAACAAAGTTTTTTATGCACATAAAGTTGCACAAATTTATTCACGGCCGTATTTACTTAAAACTACAAATTTAATAAAATAAAGATATATAAAAAATAAAAAAAACCTACCATTTTTTCCGAGGTAAAACGGTGAAAATTTAAGTTTTTGCTATTTTTACACGATGTTTCTATCAATTTGTACCAATGACAATTTTTACTTGAATTTTAACATGCACCACTCTAATTTTTTACATTTTTACACTAGTTTTTTACAAGAATGTCTACGGTAACCTATTTGAAAAAGTAAGGTAGGGTATGTATTTGGGAAATCCAATCCCTCTTTCCAAAAATTGGGATTTTTTATAGTACAAAAATTCTTCCTTCTTGGGAGTATATTCATCTCACAATTACATACTCTAAAACCACATGTTTGGTTGGCAAGAGAGAACAGAGAGTGGGAAGCAAGCGATCAAGCATCAGTACTGAGAGATGCATTTAAGACCAAACTCAAAGAATAGAGATAATATTTTTTCCTTAAAACCAGAGAAGCCTTAGGTAAGTGGTGAGTGAATGCAGCATTCAATACCAAACTCCAAAGAAAGAGAGATAACAGTTTTACCTTATAACCGACGGCGAATGAAAAAACCAAATGCTATTCTCTCCGCTTACCTCTCAAAGTTTCTCTTCCCAATGACTCTTCAGAATACTCCAATGTCTAAAAAATTACCTTACTCTCTTTCTCTCGGTTATATTTCAACTCTGT
>JAVKPL010005201.1:0-24045 GCA_032173675.1 Gastrolobium villosum | reverse complement strand
TAGATAGGTAATAAGTTAGTAGTAGAGAATTTTGATAGTAAGAATATCCTTCCTCATATTTGCTTCCCTATCCATGTCCAAATGAAAATGGATATACGTCAAGGGTATACTCGCTCGCATATCATCTTTAGAGGGAACAGATGTTCTTGGGGGAGTAAAGTAGAAAGTAACACGTTTTGTAGATCAGTCTTAGAATTACAAGCCCTGCCTACAAGGAAGCTCAAACAATCAGATCCAATATTAGCTTCCTTGATGCCAGTAATTTAAGCGCAACATGACCTATCTGATACAAGTTCTGATGAGTAAAGGTGGCTGGTTTTTCATTTTCACGTGCAAAAGATTTTTTTTACCACTCTGGTAAATATATTACTCCACAACCTTGCCATTCAACTCATTAAGCTCTTCCTATGCTGCACGAGAGATGTGCAGCAGATTCTTGGACAGAAATGAGACATTCTTATCAATCTGTATGAAAATCTTAAAACTCCTTCTCAATTACACTTGATACTATGTGCTAGGAAACTTGATAGCTTTCAGCCTTAAAGCCACCAATCCCTCTATCTCTCTTTCTATATGATGCAGGGAAATGGGAATCGATCAAAATTATATATTTATTTTTAAATCATTTTTATGCAACTTCCCTGATAATATTCTTAGGGATTTTATTTAGCTATTTCAAGAAACTTTAAGTAAATCATGACAGAATTAAATTGAGGGAGATCTTGGAGCAACAATAAGTAGGGGTGTGCAAAATAACCAAAAAAGTGGGTCGAACCATGAACCGAACCGAACCGCTGCATAAAATAACCGGTTTTAAAGACTAGTTCATGAACCGAACCGGTTTTTAAAGAACCGGTTCATGAACCGAACCGGTTTTTAGAACCGGTTTAAGAACCGAACCAGTTTTTAGAACCGGTTTAAGAACCGAACCGTTTCCGAACCGAAACGAACCATTTTCAAACCAAACCAAATTAATTTTTATAACTTTACTTTTTAAATTTTTAAATTTTTTTCTTTTCAAAAAAGGGTCGTCCCGAACCGGTTCCGAACCACTTCCGAACCGGTTTCGAACCGAACCGAACCACTTTCGAACCGAACCGAACCACTTCCGAACCGAACCAGTTTTGGACCGAACCGAACCATTTTCGAACCGAACCATTTAAACTAATTCGGTTCGGTTTTTCAAAAAATCCGGTTTGGTTCGACCCATATACATCTCTAACAATAAGGTTGTTTCTTGTGACCAGAAAGAAACGGGTTCGAGTCCAGGAAACAACCTCTTTGACAAAAAAATATAAGGATAAAGTTGCATATAGGAATACATGAAACATGACTTTGAGTCTATCAAAGACCAACTCTCCTATAAGTTTAAGCTGTTTGGCTTAAGATTGGATTTATATTTCTGACACAAAAATAAAAAATAAAAAAATGCAAGTGTCCTTTGGGTTTAAATAATGGATAGAACATAAGCCTACTTCATCTTGTGCTGAAATCCATCTTTTATAAGGACAACTGGGTTGGTAACTTCCAAAATCTTGACTACTTAGTCAAGGTGGCTCTAATACTATGACAAAGACTAATTTTCCTAAAAGCTTAAATTGTTAGGTAAAGGCTCATCAATCATTTTTATATCTATTATGTCCCCCCATCCCTTTGGACATGAAGCATAGAAAAACTACAGGTCCACTTTACCATTTGTTAAAATTCAAAATTTTATTTGGAAGTATGACGACGGGGTTATAGATCAAACCCCCAATCACTTGGTTACAAAGGTTCTAATAACACGTCATGAACCAACTCGTCTAAAAGCTTAATTTGTTAGGGGAAGGCTCAAGATTAGTTTTATATCTTTTACAGAGTTCTCATCTTTTTACCTTGGTATTGGACATACTGGGCAAATCTAGGAGCCAATGCCTCAATGCATGCTTTTCACATATGACAGTCTTAATGGGAGAAGAAAGGGGATAAATGGTAGACTAGTAAAATGGAGTATATGAAATGCAAGTTCAGCAAGATGTTAGTTAGCACTAGCTCGGATGTGAAAATTGGAGATCATATCATATCACAAGTTGTACGGATTCCGTATCTTGGATCTACTGTAAAAAGTGACAAGGAGATCAAGGGAAATGTAAATCATAGTCTATATTCAAAATTGGTAGACAAAATGGAGGAATTCTTCAAGGTTGCCTCAAGCTCAAAGGATGCTTCATGGTGCCGAATGTTTGAGCAGCAAAGTGCCAGCAGGAACATAAGTGTTACAGAGATGAGAATGTTGTGATGGATGAGTGGACATACAAGAAAAGATAAGATCGAAAAATAATGTATTAGAAAGAAAGTTAGAGTAGCACCTACTGAGGAAAAGATAACAGAAGCTAGCCCAAGACGGTTTGGTCACATGATTTGAAAACCAATAGGGTTCTCAACATCAACATCAATAACACCTTTATCCCAAATTAATTGGGGTCGGTGATAGATGAACCCAAATGAAAGATACAAAAAGGTTGAAATAAATAAATAAATAAAATAGTAATAATATATATATATATATATATATATATAAGTAAAAAAGAAAGGGAAAAGAAGAAGAGAGGGAAATGAAGGGGAAAAGGACTAAAAATGGACCATCTGGAACATAGGAATAACAACGGGTCTAACCCTCCACCATGCTTATAGCTTTTCTCCATTCCGTTCTAAGGCATACCGTCCGCCAATCTATATCTCACTCCATTAAATCTTGTTTTACTACATTCCCCCAAGTAAGTTTCGGTCTACCTCTACCTCTTTTTGTGTTGAGCTCTTGGTAACACACTTCTGTTCTTCTTACGGGAGCATCCAGAGGCCTTCTCATTACGTGCCCAAACCACCTCAGTCTATGTTCTCTCATCTTCTCAGCCACCGGTAGTACTTCTACCTTTCGTTGAATATCTTCATTTCTTATCTTATCCATCCTCGTATAACCACACACGGAGGATAGCCTAATAAACAGAGGTAGAGGAAGACCAAGGAAAAGTCCAAGAGAAACTATTAAGAAAGATATTGTTGTGAATCGCATTTCCAAAATTTTGATTTTTGACAAAACATAATGGTATCATTTGATTCTTTAACTGACTACACCTACTGGGAAAAGACTTTTGTTATTTTTGTTGCTACGCAAGTTCCAATATGTCGCCAGTGAAAGGGCTAGCTATGTGTAAAATGAGATGAAATCCAGCATACGAATTTAGATATGAATTTTAGTTGAAGAATTTTCTGCTTGATCTGATAAGTTCCAAAAGTGTCTACCTAGTGGTAATGGATTTCAGGTTATTTGCTAGAATCCTTTTCTTATTCTTCTTGTGCATCTGTCCTCCATCACTATCTCTCAAGGTAGTTGCACTCAAAAATCAACGCTTACAACTTTTTTTTCTTACTTCCAAAAGCCTCTTATAATAACCCTAATTTGTGAATTATGAGAATTGCACGTGATTAAGAATTTAATAATTAATTGATGATTAAATTCTTAATCACGTGCAATTCTCATAATTCACAAATTAGGGTTATTATACCTCTACTTTATCATCATGAATGGCGGGCTTATTTGGAAAACCTGGGAGATCTCAAAAAGTGGCAGACCATAGTGCAAGGGGACCAGAGCATGATTCAAATGACTTAATGCACTTTATAATTGATCAAAGATTCAAGGTGTAAATAGTAAACACATTTAATTGATTAATTTTCAAATACAGTAAACATACACTCTTACTTGTTTCATTTGAGTTGATAATACAAGGTGATTAGCTAGGGAAACTGATGTCCTGATGCATACACATTACGGTGTCTTGAACATGCAACGCAGTGCTACCACCGGCGTACTAATGACGTGAGCAGCTACAAAACAAAAGAATAAATCATATACCATGACTCAGTATCCTAATGCTTTTACATATGGCTATTCAATTCTTAAAGCGATTTGTTATATAGTGATAAAAAAATATTGGTATTGGGGAAAAATGTAAATAATTTGCACAATTAGCTCAAAGTATTTGGACATTGTTCAAAAGTAGAAATTGACAGTATGTAAGCTGTAAAGATCACAAGTTGTAGCTGCCTTTTCATTTCAATTATTGCTTTAAAGATATGACAGCAAATGAGAGCAATCATAAATCATAATACATGCATCAGCTTCTAATTCAAGAATTTTCCATTAACTCAATAGTTTATTCTGTACGGTTACAAACATATTTTCACGGATACAGCAGATTAGTAGAGGTGCAGCACAAGTTCAGGTTTATATAATATCTTGAGAGCTTTTTTAAGCAGTTTGCACGAATGAATAACCTTTTCTTTGATACCAGCATTGCAATGAAATTACGAATATAATATCTTGAGAGCTGATAATAAAGATGACATGATTATATACCTCAAAGAGTTCAAAGGGACTACCACGGCGATAGACATCACTTTTCTTACTATTGTCAACAGGAAGAATGGTATATAAGAATGCTCGGAATGTAATAAGTAAAACAGCAGTGCTTCCCAGACTCACAAATACAAAACCATAGTTTGGTAAATGACCTGATGTTGCTGCCCTTATTACTATTCCTATCTGCCAAAAAGTTAAAAAGAGATAAGTGGGATCTGTTTTAAGGAAAGTTACTGGGAAAGGAAGAATAAAACAACTGTGCCTGCATGGAACAATATAATTATCATCATATCATTTATCTGTTAAGAAAATTTTCCTTGACAACGTTAGATAACAAAATTGTAATATGTTTGTGTGTATTTGGGGAAAAGATTGGAGGGAGTGAGGGGTTAATTCATCTAAAAGTTGCCAGTTGCCTCAATGTGCCAAAATATACCATGGCAATACCGAAATGTCCCAATGAAATTTAAAGCAACTCTATGTATTCAAGCTGTTTTAGCGGTAAAAGCTCAAAAGTGATAGTATATTTTACATAACGCATGTTCAAGTTGTACTTATAATGAAAGAGTTAATTTCATTTACATCTAAATTCTTATAAGAAACTTGTATGGCATGATATCAGTTTATTGATTCAAGCACTTAAAATACAAATTGTTCTGGATGCACACCTTAGGCCCACCAGTTGGGTCCAATATCCTAAAGCCCACATCTAGAACCTTCTAGAGGGCACCCATGGCAAGCCATAGAGACTCACCACTGGGACATTTCCTTCCCCTGCACAGCTGCCCTTGTACATTGACAGTGGGCAGCATGTCTTGTCTCAGGACAAGACAAGGCTGGATTAGGAGAGCTCAAGGGAGGACCAGCTCAAGCCCCCAGGCGAGGGAAGAGGCTCCTCTCTAAATACCCCTCTCACACATGGAGAGGGGATCTTCTTCCCCACTCTCTACTATGTTGTTACTCTGCCCACTTGGTAGAGCCATCCTTGCCATACACACACCCCCTTATGCACCATGGGAAGCTCCACTAGTGCCTTAGTCGCTACCATTGCCACTATAGACACCCCTATATCAATATACTTCACCCTCCATGGGACACCTCTTATGTACACCAACAGTACACAAATCATGCTGTGCATTGGAAATCATTTCATTTCAAATGATTCTGATTCTGTTGATATATTCTGATTCTCATTCTGTTGCTACAGCTGACGTGGAGTTAGTTTGTTAGAATAAGTTTGTTAGAGTTTGTTATTTGGTTGTTAACAAAAACGCTCCTGTAAGCTCGCTTCTGTTAGTTGTGTCTTTCTAAGTTTTCCTTCTTCTTCTCTTGTTATATATACTGTGAAGAAGTGGCTTGATTAATAAGATGAGTTTTTCAATAATCCTTACGAATTGCTTCCAGTTTTCTAAGATGGTATCAGAGCTTTAAGCTCTGGCCATCTACCACCTTCCGCAACTCTTTTCTCCTTCTTTTCTGTTTGCTTGTTTTCGTTTTCTGTTCTTGATCATGGCAGAATCGATTCAACAAAATCAAGAAAACCAAAACCATCAACACAATCACAATCAGCAGATTTCTGATCCTTATTATCTTCATCCTAATGAATCTCCTTCATTGATTCTTGTTTCTCCTTTAATGAACGGCAAAAACTACCATGCTTGGTCACGGGCCATGAAAGTGGCTTTGATCTCCAAAAACAAACTGGTTTTCGTTAATGGCACTATCATAGCACCTCCAGAAAGTGATCCAAAGTTTGCTGCGTGGGAGAGGTGTAATACAATGGTGCTTTCTTGGCTTCACCGTGCTATTGATGAATCCATCGTTCAATCCATCATTTGGATCGAGCAAGCTTATGAGGTATGGAATGATCTCAAAGATCGTTTTTCACAAATTGATACATTTCGAATTTCAGACCTTCAAGAAGATTTGTATCAAACAAGTCAAGGTGATAAATCTGTCTCCGATTATTTCACGAGTTTAAAGGCACTTTGGGATGAACTTAACAACTTGAGACCTCTTCCATCTTGCACCTGTGGAAGTCTGGTCAAGATGCGTGAAAATAGAGATGCAGATCAAGTCATAAGGTTCTTAAGAGGACTTAATGAGCAATTTGCTCAAGTTCGATCCCAAATCATGTTGATGTCTCCTCTTCCAAGTATAAATAAAGCTTTCTCCCTAGTTGTGCAACAAGAAAGGCAATTGCATGCTGATGTGCATACTGGAAGTGTGAACGAAGCAAAATTTTTTGCAAGTTCATCAGTAAATTCTCGAGGCCGTGGTTCTTTCTACAGAGGGAAAGGCAGATTTAATGGAGGCAGAACTCAACAAGGTGTAGGAAATAAGTACTGCACAAATTGCAAGAAGACAAACAATACAATTGATACATTTTATTTCAAGCATGGTATTCCTCAAGGTTACAAAACTAGAAATTTTCAAGATTCATCTCAAAATTCTAGTAATGCAGTCACGACTGAAGAAGATAATGCAGCATCCATGGATAGTTCAAAGTGTGAGGAGTTCATGAATTTTATGCAGCAACCCAGGTCCACACATGCTACCAATATGGCATATACTGGATTGGCTAATGAAGTCTCTGCAAATATTGGTAAGAATTCATTCGAATGGCTTCTTGATACAGGAGCTACAGATCATATCACTTATAATCGATCTGCTTTCTTATTTTTAAACAAGATCACACCAATTTCTGTTTTCTTGCCAAATGGATCTTCGGTCGATGCACAATTTTCTGGTGATGTAAACATCTCTTCCTCACTAATGTTAAAGAATGTGTTATACATACCAGAATTCAAAGTTAATCTTGTATCTGTCACAAAGCTGCTTGAAGATACTGATTGTTTTCTGCTTTTTCATGCTTCCCATTGTGTGATTAAGCAGAATTTCAACTTGAAGAAGATTGGTACAGCTAAGCGAGTAGGAGGTCTTTTTGTTTTAAACACTGATCTTCTACAACCAGTTTCCAGATTCCAGAGTTGCAGTAGTTCTTTTCAGTGTACTAAGGACTATGCATCCTTATGGCATCTTCGGTTAGGTCATGTTTCAAAGAATATTTTGAAGCATGTTGCTTCTCAATTTCCTTTTGTACCAAATATAGAGATTAAACCTTGTGATATATGTCACTTTGCTCGACAGAAGAAGCTTCCTTTTCCCATTAGCAATTCACAAGTAAATAAAGTGTTTGATCGATTACATGTAGACATTTGGGGACCCTTTTCTGTTCCTTCAGATCAAGGATACAGATATTTTCTCACTTTGGTTGATGAATTTTCTCGTTTTACTTGGGTGAGGTTCATGGTACATAAAAGTGAATCTCGAAAACTTCTACAGAATTTCATCATATGTATGCAAAATCAGTTTCAAGTATCTTTGAAAAGCATTAGAACAGATAATGGGAGAGAATTTCTGATGCATGAGTTTTATTCTCAAAGAGGTATTATTCACCAAACTAGTTGTGTGGAGACTCCTCAACAAAATGGTTTGGTAGAAAGGAAGCATCAACATATCATGAATGTTACTAGAGCAATTGTTTTTCAATCATCTTTGCCACATTCTTTATGGAGTTATGCAGTGTCCCATTCGGTGTCAATCATCAATGTTTTACCAACTCCATTACTAAAACACAAGTCTCCATATGAAATTCTACACTGCAAGCTTCCTGCTCTTGATAGCCTTCGAGTGTTTGGTTGTTTAACATATGCCTCCACTTTGTTATCTCACAGACATAAACTTTCACCTAGAGCTCGGAAAAGTGTCTTCTTAGGTCAACCAGAAAACACAAAAGGTTTCATTCTTTATGACTTAGTCTCCAAAACCATATTCATCTCCAGAAATGTCATCTTCTATGAATCCACATTTCCTTTTATGACTCAACCGCAACCTCTTACCACAACTCATGAGCCATATCAATTTACTATCTTGCCTAGTTCACAAATCATCCCTCCTGATTTCAATCACACATAACCTACACATATTGACCATTCATCACAACAAATAGACCTTCCAACAATCACCACACAGATTCATTCACCACAACATATAGATCCTCCACCAGTTATCACACAAAACACAGAAACCATTGCTCCTAATCAGCTGACTGATCCACCACCTCTTCGACGTTCCTCTAGAACCAAATACACACCATCTTACCTTCATGACTTTCATTGCAATACCATTCAAACCAATCCCTTATCCACTAAATATCCTCTTCAAGATGTATTGACATATTCTCATTGTTCAGCTCAGTATCAAAATTTTTGTTTCAATGTTACTTTAGAGCATGAACCGACAACATATCAGGAGGCTATCAAACATAGTTGTTGGCATGATGCTATGCAAACCGAATTACAGGCACTAGAGTTGAATAAAACTTGGCAACTGGTTGATTTACCTCAAGGAAAAACACCTATTAGTTGTAAATGGGTGTATAAGAATAAGTATAATGCTGATGGTACTCTTGAACGACATAAAGCCAGACTTGTGGCTAAGGGATACACTCAAATTGAAGGTGTTGACTACTTTGAAACCTTCTCACCAGTGGCTAAGCTCACCACCGTTCGAGTTCTGTTAACCATAGCTGCTGCAAACAATTGGTTCCTAGAACAATTGGATGTCAACAATGCATTTTTACATGGAGACTTAAATGAGGAAGTCTACATGGTTCTTCCTCCTGGTCTAATTGGTACCGGACCACACCAAGTCTGCAAACTCATGAAATCGCTTTATGGACTGAAACAGGCGAGTAGACAATGGCACCATAAATTGACAGCAGCTTTGGGATCTCTTGGATATGTCCAGTCTTCAGCCGATCATTCACTTTTCACCATCAAAAATGGTAATCATTTTACGGCTCTTCTCATTTATGTGGATGATGTTGTTTTAACTGGCAGTAGCATGGATGAAATTCAAAGAGTTAAATCATTTCTGGATGCAAAATTTCGCATTAAGAACCTTGGTGCCTTGAGATTTTTCCTTGGGCTAGAGATTTCCCGCTCTAAGAAAGGCATCGTTCTAAATCAACGAAAATATGCACTTGAGTTACTTTCTGATAGTGGTCTTTTGGCTGCTAAACATGCAACTACTCCCATGGATTCCTCACTGAGACTCAGTCGTTCAGCTGGTGCTCCTTTGCTGGATCCTTCCTCTTATCGTCGTTTGGTGGGACGCCTTCTTTACTTAACAACTACTCGACCTGACATTGCCTTTCTAGTCCAGCAACTCAGTCAGTTTGTATCCAATCCCACGGACTTACATCATTCGGCTGCTCTTCGTGTTCTTCGTTACATTAAGGGTTCTCCCAGTAATGGTCTCTTCTTTCCCTCGACAAACACCTTGAAGTTATCTGGTTTTTCTGATTCTGATTGGGCATGTTGCCCAGATACACGAAGATCTATTACTGGTCAATGTGTTTTCCTTGGATCAGCCCTTGTCTCTTGGAAATCCAAGAAGCAAACAACTGTTTCTCGTTCTTCCTGTGAGGCTGAGTACCGTGCTTTGGCTAGCTTATCTTGTGAATTGCAATGGCTTTCATATCTTCTTACTGATTTCCATTTTCCCTTGTCTCAACCGGTTTCTGTCTATTGTGATAATGCTTCAGCCATTTATCTTACACATAATGCTACCTTCCATGAAAGAACAAAGCATGTGGAGTTGGATTGTCATGTTGTTCGTGAAAAGGTGGCTCAAAAGCTGATTCATCTGCTTCCTGTTCCGTCTTCTGCTCAGATTGCTGATCTCTTTACCAAGGCTCTACCTCCCATTATTTTTAAGAAGGTCGTTTCCAAGCTGGGTCTGGTGGATATCCACCGTCCCACTTGCGGGGGGGTGTTGATATATTCTGATTCTGATTCTGTTGCTACAGCTGACGTGGAGTTAGTTTGTTAGAATAAGTTTGTTAGAGTTTGTTATTTGGTTGTTAACAAAAACGCTCCTGTAAGCTCGCTTCTGTTAGTTGTGTCTTTCTAAGTTTTCCTTCTTCTTCTCTTGTTATATATACTGTGAAGAAGTGGCTTGATTAATAAGATGAGTTTTTCAATAATCCTTACGAATTGCTTCCAGTTTTCTAAGAGCATGTCTTGTCTCAGGACAAGACAAGGCTGGATTAGGAGAGCTCAAGGGAGGACCAGCTCAAGCCCCCAGGCGAGGGAAGAGGCTCCTCTCTAAATACCCCTCTCACACATGGAGAGGGGATCTTCTTCCCCACTCTCTACTATGTTGTTACTCTGCCCACTTGGTAGAGCCATCCTTGCCATACACACACCCCCTTATGCACCATGGGAAGCTCCACTAGTGCCTTAGTCGCTACCATTGCCACTATAGACACCCCTATATCAATATACTTCACCCTCCATGGGACACCTCTTATGTACACCAACAGTACACAAATCATGCTGTGCATTGGAAATCATTTCATTTCAAATGAACGCGCTTCAATTCTGAAGTTTTGATCCAAAGACTGCGGTAAAGTTTTCGCAATAAAACAGATGATAAAGCAAGAATGCCTATTAATAAGATCAATACAGCAACTGCTCATGCTCAGGTCACAACGTGTTAAAAGATGGGTGCAAGTAAGCCAATAAAAGCTTCATATAAGAAGCATTCAACTTACAGGGATCCCAAGTGACCATGATTTAGCAGTAGCAATGACACCCTTGGGGAGACCCTTCATCCCACGTCCATCCTCTCCAAAACCTCCAAGGAAGTAAGCACCTAAAAACCACCCTGCACAGCATTGAAAACACACATTTTTCAAATCCCTCATATCTTCTCATCAAAATGAAGAAAGTCAAAACGTCAATTTTTACAATCATGATAACCAAACACACCAGCTATAAAAGGATCAGCAGTGCGCAACGTGTCAATGTCGAAAACAGAGAGTCCATGACTAAATCTTCCAATCGTTGCAAACAAAAGCAAAGCTAATACATCCCCACCAGCTAGTAGAGCCACACGCCTGCAACATAATAATAACCATTATACCACAAACCCCATATGAATATTTGCAACAAGTTTTATTTTTTATGAAGAAATCCAATAACTTTATAAAAATAAATGCAAGAAAGAAACACCCCACAAAAAAAAATTAAAAATTACCCCCATTTCTCAACACGAGAAGATGAACTGGGTTTGTCGAACTGAATGACACCCTCCAGAGGAACATCCTCGTCACCCACGAAAACCGTTTGGTCATTGGAAAAAGGAGAAGTGGAACTTGAGGTTGAGGTTGAGGAAGAAGATTTGGTAGCTGAACTTGATTCGATGCCTCCCTCAGCTTTGGCGAGTGTAAGATGAAAGGGTCTTATAGAGCTTCTTCTAGTGATGAATTTTGGTGAAGGATTCAAGAATGGTAGTGGGTTTGCAGCGATGAATTTAGCAGAGTACGAGGTGGAACACTTTGCAGACATGGCTATGCAAGGACCTTGGCTAACCAGTATCATTACTAACGTTAGTGTAAATGCCCAAATAACACAGTTTGTGTTCTGCTTTGTCATCCACACAAGAAGATTGCAAATATAGTATCCACGTGCGTCGTAGGACAATTTTCTTGACAAGTATTTACACAAAATTAAATTATATTTGTATATTTCCCATATATGTGTTCAGAAAGTATCGTGTGAGCTATTAGACTTTAACTATACATCTCAAGTATCAATGATCAAAGATAACATGAATTTGTTAATATCATTTTTCAAGTTACCCAATTGGCGATGTAAGTGACATAAATTTACGGTATTTTTTAGCTCAAATTTTCTTTTTCCCTTCCCCGTGTAATATTAATATATGAGTTATAAATCTAGTTATATAATAATAAAAAGAGAATCTATTTATAAAACACTGAAAAGACCATGGGAAATGTATGCTCTCATGTTTATTTGTAATTTAACATGATTATGTCAGGTGAGAGGATATTAACCATTAATGATTAAATCAATGATGATGATGATATGATTTATTATCCTTATATTTTTTCTCTCATCTCTTATTACCATTAGTTCACTCATGTATGATTATGATTGCCCCACATGACATGGTCATGTTAATTAGTACATGAGAAGATCCACTCCCACTTCTATGTAGTAAGTTCAAAAGACAACAAGAGTAATTTTCCAAATAAATAAATAAATATCTATGTCAATGTTTGGTGAGAATAAAAATATCATAATTTGGCTTACAAAAAAAAATAAAAAAAATATCACAATTTGTATGCAAAAAAGTATCATGATTTTAAAAATATATTTTTTATCCATTTCCAGCCAATAACTACAATTCAAAATCATATTATTTAAAAGTTCTCAAAATAATTATTGTATAAAATAATTTTTTAAACAAAATGTTATTTTGTACGTTATATAACCAAAAAAATATATATGGGTCGGGGGGTTCAAACTCGTTATCAAGCAAATTCTTAAAAAATCTCTGGAGGTCAGAGGAATTGTCTCTCTCCTCGATGGGGGATTAGTCTCATTATTTCTCCGATGACAAAGCTCAATGTAGCTTCTGTACCAATGAGGAAGTCAGCCTTTAGGGCTATATTCCGATGACAAAGTGACTGAAAGAAATTGAATAAAGATACCTCCAAGTTCATACTCAAAAAAAATAAAAATATATGGGAAATATAATATACAAAATAAGTTATAAATAATTTAAATTGTTGTCTTTTGAACTTATTAGATTGTTTATAATATACAAAATATTTTGTATACTATAAACTGTTGTTATTTTAATTTTTTTAATAATAAAAATTTTGATAAAAAAAAAATTGGCCTATAAATAAACTATAACCCTGGGCATTGCCCATTCACCAAAACAAAAAAAAAATATATATATATATAACCCAACCCGTTAAATTATAAAATTTTGAGAATTAAAATTAAAAAAATATAAGAATAAGGTAAGTCGGACCGAATCTCAACTGGGGGAGCTCAATGATTGGAAACCTAGCCAGGTAACCCTATAAATAAGAGCTCAGATATCCCAGGTACACACCTCTGAATCGCCTTGCTTATTCCACTCATTGTGCACACACCACCCCTTGGTTGTAAAGCCTATTGCTTGTGCGCAGTGATTGGGACCTCGGCATTTAAGCCTAGTATATCAGGCATATACACTATCTCTAAGCGCATACCATCTGGTATAGCAATACGGTCTACCTCGGACCTAACATTGGCGCCGTCGGTGGGAAACTCGGTAAAATTCGATTCCCATACCACAATGACCAACACATGATCCACGTCGGGCAATGCTCAGGGGCCATCCCAAATGTCTGGTTTGGAGCAGCTCCAGGCTTCCGCTAGCCCGGTTCTGGTGGACGTACAGGTCGAAGGGGTCGGATTACAGGGGCCGACTCCTAGACCACCAATCGGAAACACAACAATTGTAACCCGCCCACCTGAGCCACCAAATGTTACCTCAATGGCGATGGGTGCAATCCTCCAGCGGATGCAGGAAATGGAAAACAGATTCCTAACCCAGCAACGATTAGATGCTGAAAGAATGGCAACGCTTGAAGCTGAATTACGAAACCGGACCGCTCAAGGCGGAACCGGAAGCGGATCACAAGCCCAGGATGGGGGAAACCAGCACCAAAATACTGGCGGAAACGCTAATGCATGCAACGGAGATACCCAACACCAAAACGCCCCCGCTGCCGAAGTCAATGTCCTGGAAACTCTGGCTCTTCACCTCGGCAATCAGCAAGAGGTAGGAGGCCAGAACAATGCCAACAACCAAAATTATCTGAATGACGATGAAGCTAATGATAGCCCATTCACTGAAAGACTAATGAACCTGGCCATCCCCCCGAGATTCAAAAGCACCAGAATACCTCCATATGATGGGAGTCAAGACCCGGAAGCCCACTTGGAGGCTTTCAAAACTGAAATGCTGTTCAATGGGATCACGGGACCCATCAAGGCCAGAATTTTCGCAACAACCCTAACGGGACAGGCAATGACCTGGATCACCAGGCTGCCCAAAAATTCAATTGACTCGTTTGAAGATTTAGCCCGGACTTTCCGCCTCAACTTCGCAACTAGCAAAGTACATCCCATGCCGACATATGCACTAGGAAGAATTCGTCAGAAAGATAATGAATCATTAAGAAAATACCTTGATCGATTCAAAGATGCAGCACTGAAGGTCCGCGGTCTCACCGAAGCCGTGCACCTCCACCTAATCATTTCGGGATTAGATGGTGACTCCCCACTTGCTAGGTCGATCTACAAGAACCCGGTCAATGACCTCGAAGAGTTCCGACGTAGGTCGGACAAATACATCGATGTGGAGGATATGCAGCAGGTTTACGTCGAGTCTCGTGGGCGGAGCCCATCAAGAAGGAGTCCAAACAAGAAGAACGGTAGAGATCGGGATCACAAGGGGTCCAAACGAGGAAACGAGGCTCGCGAGAAAAAGGCGGAAGATCGCTCTCCCAGAATGAAGTTTGAAGACTACACCCCACTAAACGTGCCCAGATCCAAGATCTGGAGAGAAGTAGCTCAAACGGAGATGCGAAACGTCGACCGACCTCGTCCCCTCAAAGCAAAGAGCGGACTTGACAAGAGCAAATATTGTGCATTCCATGACCAAAACGGCCACATTACGGACGACTGCTGGGACCTTCGAGACGCAATTGAAAAACACGTCAGAGAAGGGAAGTTGAAATAGTACATAATTCGTACGCAGGGGAAGAAAAATAACAAGCCCAGACAAAAAAGCCGAAGCCGAAGTCCGAGGCGTGGAGACAAAAGAGACCAGAGACAAGACCGCAATACCAAAGGCAAGGAAGTCGACGACAGAGCGGAGACTTTTCCCGAAGCAGAGTTTGAATGCAATGTAATTAGCGGGGGATTGGGTGGCGGAGGAGACTCGGCGAACGCCCGAAGGAAATACTTGAAGGAGGTCATGTCCATTAGAGACCGGCCAACTTTTAAAGCGAAGCTCGACGAACCTGAACCCCCTCCGATATACTTCACCAGAGCAGAGCTGGCAAGGGTCGTGCCAGGGCATACTGATGGATTGGTAGTCACTGGAGTGCTAGTCAACTGCCGAGTCAGGAGAATTTTCCTCGACCACGGAAGCTGTGCGGATATAATTCTCTGGGATGCTTTCAAGAGAATGAATTTGGATGAGAAGGACCTGAAACCATGTGTTACCAAGCTACTGGGGTTTAATGGAGCACCATCCCCACCGAAAGGTTATATCGACCTCAAACTAACTCTTGGCACGAAGGATTCCTTCCGTACTGAGAGGGTTCGTTTCGTGGTAGTAGACACTTCCTCTTCTTATAACGTAATCATTGGTCGTCCTACCATTCACGAGTGGGACATGATGATATCTACTAAGCATCAACTCATGAAGATGCCAGGGCCAAATAACGAAATCATCACAATTCCTGGAGATCAAAGAGAATCAAGGGAATGTTATTATGAGACTATACGAGCCCATCACGGTGACCCAGCATCCCCTCCCCGAGTAAGGGGGGAAGGATCAAAAGATCGGGCCTTCAGGACGGCCGACAGAGAGGTCAACTTAGTCGAGCTCGACATGAGAGAGGAGCTACAATCGCCTCGACCGCAACGTGAGGGCGAATTACAAGAAGTCGAGATCCGTGGTGACGGCCAAGGACATACAAAGGTCGGAAAGTCTTTGGAGCTAGAGTTTCAAAACGAACTCGTATCATTCCTAAAGACAAATTCTGACGTATTTGCTTGGAAGGCCTCGGAAATTCCTGGAATTGATCCAGCCTTTTGTTGCCATAAGCTCTCGATGTATCCGGGAGCAAAGCCGGTATCCCAAAAGAAAAGGAAGATTGGGGTGGACAGACGACAAGCTCTAAGTGAGCATGTGGACGAACTCCTGGAGGCCGGATTTATTCGTGAAATACAGTACACCACTTGGCTGTCAAATGTAGTAATGGTTAAAAAACCAAGTGGAAAATGGAGAATTTGTGTTGATTACACAGACCTAAACAAGGTCTGCCCAAAGGATTCATATCCATTGCCTAACATTGACCAGCTAGTTGATAACTCATCTGGCTTCCAGTTGCTTTCATTTATGGATGCATACTCGGGATATAATCAAATTCCCCTTCATCCAGATGACCACGAGAAGACAACTTTCATTTCTGAAAAAGGAAATTTTTGTTACAATGTTATGCCTTTCGGCCTCAAGAACGCTGGGGCCACTTATCAAAGAATGATGAACCGAGTCTTCCAGACTCAGATCGGAAGAAATCTAGAGGTCTACATTGACGATATGATCGTCAAGTCGATAAGCACTTCAGCACACATCGCTGACCTCGGAGAAACTTTCGAACAACTAAGAGCTCGGAAGATCAGGCTGAACCCAGCCAAATGTGCATTTGGAGTACCAGCAGGAAAATTCCTAGGGTTCATGCTTACGAATCGAGGAATAGAAGCAAATCCCGACAAATGTAGGGCGGTATTGGAAATGAAACAGCCAGAAAACAAAAGGGAGGTCCAGCAACTTACAGGCCGCCTTGCTGCACTGACCAGATTCCTTCCCAAGTCAGCTGAGAAGGCACTGCCTTTCTTTAAACTCCTCAAGAAGGAGGCAGAATTCGGTTGGGGGGAAGAATGCAAAAAGGCATTCGACAACATCAAGGTCTGTTTAGCTACTCCTCCTGTGTTAACAAAACCAGAACCCGGAGAAACGTTGGTTCTGTACCTGTCTGTGGGGGAATAAGCTATCAGCGCCGCCTTGGTCCGGGAAACGGATAAGTGCCAGCATCCAATATATTTCGTAGGACGGACTTTGCAAGGACCGGAACTCTGATACCAGAAGCTGGAAAAAGTGGCATTTGCTTTATTGACAACGGCAAGAAGGCTTCGACCTTATTTCCAAAGCCACCGAATTATAGTGCGGACAAACCAGCCCATCAGGCATATACTACATAAGCCTGACCTGGCAGGAAGAATGATTAATTGGGCTGTCGAGCTGTCCGAGTTCGATTTGACGTACGAACCTCGGCAGGCAATAAAATCACAGGTACTGGCCGACTTCATCTTGGAGCTCACCCCGGGCAATGAACAAGAGAACGTTGACAAAGACCTCTGGACAGTTTATGTTGATGGATCTTCAAATTCTAAAGGAAGCGGTGCTGGGGTGATCATTGAAAGCCCGGAAGGAGTATCAATTGAGCACTCGCTCCACCTGGCATTTCCAACCTCAAACAACCAAGCTGAATATGAGGCGTTTATTGCTGGAATTATGCAGGTAAGAGAGCATGGAGCAAAGAGAGTTAAAATTATGAGTGATTCCCAAGTCGTCACTTCCCAAGTTGAGGGAAAATAACAAGCCAAGGGCCCCCTCATGATGAAGTACCTCCAAAGGGTCAAGGAATTGTTTGCCGAGTTCGAAGAGGTATTGATCCAGTACATCCCTCGAAACGAGAACATTAGGGCCGACATTCTGTCTAAATTGGCGAGCTCGAAAGGATCCGGTAACCACCGCACTGTTATTCAACAAAGCATTTTAGAACCAACATGCGTCCTAATGATAACCACCGACACGGAAGATTGGAGAAGACCAATTGTGGCCTACCTTGAAAAAGGAATTGTGCCAGAAGAGACTCAAGAGGCAAAGAAGCTTGTTAGGAACTCGGCCTGCTTTACCATAGTAGAAGGTCAACTGTATAAAAAGGGTTTCTATGCACCCATGTTGAAATGCCTTGACAAAAATGAGGTTGAATACGTGTTATCCGAGATCCATGAGGGCATCAACGGACATCACATGGGAGGAAAAGCATTGGCTAAGAAGGCATTAAGGGCAGGATATTACTGGCCGACGATGGGGGCCGACGCCATGGAACATGTTCAACGTTGTGAGCAATGTCAGAAGCATGCATTGATAATTCATGCACCCCCAGAAGAGTTGCAGACCATCACGGCACCATGGCCATTTTTTAAATGGGGAATGGATCTCTTGGGACCCTTCGCTGCTGCTGAAGGACAACTCAAGTGGTTGATAGTTGTCGTCGACTACTTCACCAAATGGATCGAGGCCGAACCCCTCGCCACCATCACCTCGGCCAGGATACGTCGTTTCTTTGAAAGGAATCTGGTAAGTCGATTTGGAATCCCTGCAGAAATTGTCACCGACAACGGAACTCAGTTCATCGACAAGAAATTCCAAGAGCTCATGGCTGACTTCAAAATCAAACACCGTTTTGCCTCAGTAGAACATCCTCAGACCAACGGACAAGCCGAGTCTGCCAACAAGGTAATAATCAATGCTCTCAATCATGGCCTATACTAGGCTCAGTGTAGTGCACCCTGCCCGATGCGCGAACTGCCAATAAAGGGAGTGCACGTGTCCCGTTATAACCGTCACTGCAGGAGTGAAATGAAAGGTCAGAAAATTGTAATAAAATGAAAGGTCATGTCAATAAGTTCCGACATTCAAAATCTGCTGACCTCACCAATTTGATCAAGAATCATAACATGAAGATTCGAATGGAGTCACGACCTCCGACCTAGTTGACACATGGGGAATAAGTTCAAGTAATGGCAAGGTCAAAGATGACCAATTAATCAAGAGATCATCTCGGCATTCCGACTTACGGGATACCGAGCTGGGGGGCAACTGTTACGGATAAGCCTCTGAAAACCGCTGCCCTAGGATATCTCGTTAAGAGATACTGCCAAATCTCAACGGATGAAACAAACTGGTTGAGGCCGACTAAGTCAGACTGAATCTCAACTGGGGGAGCTCAATGACTGGAAACCTAGCCAGGTAACCCTATAAATAAGAGCTCAGACATACCAGGTACACACCTCTGAATCGCCTTGCTTATTCCACTCATTGTGCACACACCACCCCTTGGTTGTAAAGCCTATTGCTTGTGCGCAGTGATTGGGACCTCGGCATTTAAGCCTAGTATATCAGGCATATACACTATCTCTGAGCGCATACCATCTGGTATAACAATACAGTCTACCTCGGACCTAACAACTTGGTTCCCTTTAGGAGAAGGAAAGCATAGTTTCATTGTCTACTAGCACCCCTTCTGAAAATATTTAGCTTAAATATCATCAACCATATCAACCGAATAAATCAGCCTATCATATTGCATTTCCTTCAAAATATTTTTTTTCCCAAGCTTAATGAAACCACAATACCTGTTTTTTTTTTGTTACCACCAAATACATGAATCATTTGACAGGTATTATTCCAAGTGACCAGTGATTTTGAATTTGAATTGATATGCAATTATTTTAAAAATCTAATAGCTCCGCTTGAGCCAAATTAGTTGGTAATTGATGAAAAAATATAAATAAAAATTCTCGAGTCTAATTATTAATTTTCAATAAATTGTTAGATTGACAAAAATCAACGATTAAGATTTGATACTAAGAGACAGTAAGAAAAAGATATAGTAAATATAACTTCTCTCATATTTATTTGTTTGTTTTAGGTTTAGTTCCCCATGTGTGGGAGAGATTATATTTACTACATCTTTTTTTTACTACCTCTTATTATCAAATCTTAACTGTTGATTTCCGTCAATCTAATCGTTATGATTTATTGAAAATTAATAAATTAATAAGTATGACCCAATAAATTACAATCGTTAGATTGACGGAAATCAACGGTTAAAATTTAGTAATAAGAAATAGTAAGAAAAAGAGATAATAACTATAACCTCCCACAATAAATATATAGCCTGGGAATTTAACAAGCAGGCGCTAGCAAATACAAGCATCAAGACTTTCCTTTCACTACTCAATGTTGTCTGACCAAAAAGCAAAAGACATTTCCATGGTTGCTTATGGTTATGCCACCCAACATGTGCCATCAACAAAGATAATGATTTTTTTTTTTTGGTCACCTCAAAAATAATGAAATTAATTATCACATAAATATTAAACAAAGGAAACAAAAAAAAAAAAGGGGCTGGTATTTTAAGTGGAATAAGCCATCACTTAAACCCAGATACTTCCCCTCATTAGCTGGTGTTAGTATAGAAGCCAATCCCTAATATGTTGTCCGTTACCCCTTCAGCCCTCAAAATACTAAGGATCTTCAATGTCATGAGTCCACGTTACAAGAATCATGCAATCGATGGATTAACTTCCCGGTTAGCATGCTCAGACTTACATTAATTTTAATGTAGAAAGCTCTCCAAAATATTTCTTATCCCGTCAACCACGTTTCAAATCATTTTGTTGCCGGTGCTTCGCTATCAGATATTACTCTTTCCATGTCCTCAAGATATTGCCAATTTTTCTCGCTATCCTTCTCATTCTTGATCTCCTGCTTAAAATATAAATAAGTTATTAGTTGAAACAGTAGCTATCTCATATAATTGTATTTATTATCACTTTGAATCTTTGATCGTTGTACAAAGCTGTAGTTTTCAACTTTACACTTGTAACCTTTTCTATTATAAATAATACCAAGATATGAGGTGTACAATGCTTTCATTCACAGTATGAGGTTATCCTTACTCTCCCTATTAATGATAATGAATATAGTTAATATCAAGAGAGACAGAGGCGAAAGAATGTTGTAACCTATTCTTTGAGATGGTATGAGATAGTTCACAATAAGTGGGTAAAAAAAATTGACAGCAATGATAATAGGTACAGACGACCTATGCAATTTGACATTTACGATCACAATAGAAATCAATTTATAAATGAAATCTTCATCCTAGCTGTATCAACTTGTAGGGAGGGACAGCCTCACTCTGCCAAACAAGCACTAGCCTCACGCCCAAAGGGTGTAAGAAAACCTCACAAGATCGAAAAAGAAAAAAGGTTTTTCCTATCTTACACAAGAAAACCGGATCAATCACTGTTGTGGCCCAGACTGTAGTATATTGGTGCACATTATGGGAATCTTTTAGAGAAAGTTATCTTGACTCCTTGACATACATAGTAAGTATTGTGAAAAGGTTAAACAAAAACTCATACAAATTTCTTTTTAAAAAAAGAGCCAGAAACCATCAGGAAAAGAAATTAAGGCCTGTTTGAATATTGTTTCTAAAAATAATTTTTTGGTTTTGAGAACAAAAAACTCTTTTGATAAGGCCTGTTTTGCAAAAACAAAGTTTGAAAATCTGTGACTGTTTTTTTTGTTTTTAGAATCAAATTAAGAGAACATGTCTGAGTTGTTTTTGCTTTATGTTTTGACTTTTAACTTTCAAAACAAAAAAAAATACAGAAAACAACCTATTTGCGTAACTTATACAAAATAGTTTTAAGAACAAAAAAACCAGAATACAATCAAACAGACCCTAATTTTGTTTTTTCACAGCAACTGATATAGAGGTTTCCTTAAGGTCAGTTTGGTATCAGGGTGAAACTAGGGGTGAAAATTTCATGGATCGGTTTTAAGCACAATTTTACTAATAAAGCTCATCCATGAATTTTCCATCTCAATTTTACCTCGTACCAAACTGCCCATTAAACTTAATAAGCAGTCCGCCAAGAATTATGGATGATTATTTTAAGTAATTATACGTTTTCTTCATAATATTAACATCAAGTTGCTTAAAAGAAAAACAAACCTTATATTTTAGTACCAAAGATGTCCACAGAGATTTGCACTGTCCAGGACTTTTGCTGATCCCATCAGCCATCAAGTTTTGAGATATCTCTTCCCAGAGGGCCATCCGTCCCTTCACAATTTGAAATCTGTCACGTAGTTCCATGCGCATGCCAATCAGCTTCTTAATTTCCTCAGTTTTCCATTTATTTCTCTTCATTAATATTGAAGACTTGGGTTCAGAATTAGAAGTTTCTTCTGACTTGGCTTCGTCAATGTCTTCATAATCATCTTTCTTCAGATTGGGCTTATGCTCCTTGTGTGAAATATAACCATTGTTAGCTTTGATTGACTTCTCAACTGGTAATGGTTCAACGAATGGTTTCCAAAATTCATCTGAATCCTCTGAATCAAATAAATCACCCTGAACTCCACTTGAAGTAGTTGTGTCTTCCTCAGGTAGTAGTCCTTCAATAGCAATGCCATCATCATCTACACTAATTAACAGAAAATGGGGGAGAATAAACTCAAAAGATGTAGGCTTAAAAAATTACATCAGAAGAAATTTATGTTGAAAGTCACAAATGTCTCTACACCAAGTATAAAAAAAGTCACATATAGTGTTTATAAATGATGGAGGTCCATTGTATTCTGATGTTATTTTACTGCATAAACAACAAGAGCATCTGATTATTAAAGAAATTTACAGTCTCTTACCCATCTAAGAACAAGCATAATCCAAGACATTCATATTGTCGATTGCTTTACACAAAGTATTCATGTAAAATTAACTAGTAAATGCATTTGAAACCATATGAATCCATCATCTCAAGATTCACAACAAAAGTGAACCAACTTGAGAGCAATCAAAACTCATTTGGGGAATTATATTGACCTTCAATATTGGAATGGTTTGAGAAGGACATTGCTAGAGTGAAAATCATGAGTAGATTGGTTTACGTATAAGAGCTTGCTTATGTTTAAGGAACAAGAACACTTTAGTCTGGGTGAGAGATGTTGCCATGCTCTCATAGCCAGGCAAGCAACAATCATCTAGAGGGAGATCAAGACAAATCCCTCAACTCAGGAAGAAAGTGGGTTCAAAAGAATCACGCAAAGATACACTTAACATCACATATTTAAAAATATGCAAATACAAGCACAAAAGCAAACCAACCAGTTCTGCAGTTCTATATATATTTCTCAAATGCACATTGATGTTACCTCTTATTTGCAGCGTGATGGACTGATTTTCCTTCCCATGTCCATCCACTGCTTTTCTTAATGTTGATATTCCAGGACCCACATGGGATTTGCCAGACAATTTTGTGTTTATCTCATCAGCAAGAACGGCTGCAGGATTTTCTATGGCAATGGCAATAACTTCAGGCCGTTTACCACAGTACTTCCTCACCACCTTCCTCAACACCTCAGACACAGTTCTTTCCATGTGAGACAGTGGACAGTTTACAGGGCAGCTTGAAAGAGCTGCATGAGCAGCTTTATAGAGTGCATCCATTAATTTCCCTGCGTCAAGCCATAGGCATCTTGTGGTAATTCTTATCTTCCCTTTTAAGGTGTTTTCAGCCAAACTCTCCAAATTTTTAGGGCGAAATATTTCCATGCTGGAAAAGATAAATATTAGGATGTCACTAAACATGTCATACTTCTCTTTAACTTACTTTAAAACTTGAAAGATCTACCTAACCACAATGATGCCATCTAATGCAATTCTCAATCTTTCATCAATGAAGAGTTCGCTTGATGTACCAAATGCTCTGTCGCCATCACTATATTTCAACTGCATGAAAAAGGAAACCAAAAAATACAATAAAAAATTCTCATAAATTATTAAATAATTTCTAAAAATAAGCCAACTGAATACTGAGGGCCACCAACCTGTAAATTCTCTTTTCCAAGGGAAATGAAACCATTAGAAAGGACTTTTCTATTTCTCAAATGTGAAACACCAAGCATCTCTCCATTCTTAATAACCTGGTGCATAAACCTCGTCAGTTCCTTCAAGATTTTATGTTAGAATTCATATATGTTAATATATATCTCGTTGTTACAAGCTACTAGTCTCTTTTCCATTACATCACAACATCTGCTAAGGAGCA